>JBBPFJ010000419.1:40427-113300 GCA_037975025.1 Excoecaria agallocha
GGGACATCTCTTAGTCCCTTCCATTGCTAGTGACCGACGAAAAGCTCATCTCCCACTCGAATTTTGGAATAAAAAGGTCTTATTCTTCTTATTTTTTTGGCGAACTTCCATATTTTCTAATTTTAAAGTTTTTTTTTCGATTTTTCAAGCATTTCTCCTTCATTCTTTGTTCGTTCTTTAAGCTATTCATGCCTTTGGCCTCTTAGAAGTGAGGCGCACTTCGAGGAGCACTATTTTTTTGTTGTCTCTTCATTTTCTTTTTCATCTTTCAAAAGCAAGTGTTATTTAATTTTTATTTATATTTTTTATTATTTATCTCTTAGTTAAAATATAATTTAGGTTGTAAAACTTTAACTTTATGCATGATGGATGTGAGCACCCTTTATTTTCTTAGTTAGAAATAAATACTGCCTTGTAGTTTAGGTTAGGTAAGTTTAATTGCCAAATCTTTTTTGTATGACACTATAGATGGCAAGCAATATATGTGACCTTTACGTACTTTATATCTTTGGAAGCATTTGTAGCATAGTTGCAATTGCACCAAGTAATTATAAATATGTTTAATAACTTAAATTGCATTGCTTGGCAGCCATCATGGCCTGTGTTGTATAATTTATTTCTTTATACAGGGGGCAATCATATTCCTAGTCGGAATGCAACAAAATTTTTTTTTTGAAATTTCTCGTAAAATGTAAAGTGTAAATTATGTCGATATTGTGACTATATTGGTGGCCTTGACAGCCTGTGTATTTTTTGAATGCTCTTTCTGTGTAAGGGGTAGTCACATTCCTAATTAGAATGCTACCAAAATTTTTACCGATTTTCTTGTAAAACGTGAAGTGTTCATTATGTTAATAACATGTAAAGTATGCTATTTGGTGGCCCTAGTGGCTTGTGTATTGTTATGAATTGTCTCTTTCATGCAAGGGGCAGTCACACTTTTAGATGAAATGCTATCGATTTTTTTTTAAATTCTCATAATTTATGTACTATACATTATGTCTCATTTTTTGTACATGATTGTTAGAATAACCAAGTATTTGTGTTATTTTTGTTTTGATTAATGTGCATTCTAAACGTATATTAATTGTGGATATCTAAACCAACATGCTATTTAATTTTTTTTATATATTTGACTTGCTTACAACTAAAGTTGACCCCAAACTAACATATAACATTTCTCATAGGATGCCTCGTAGGAATGCACGCCTGTAGCCACCTTGGCCACTGCCAGCTTATATTACACCTATGCAGGCCGGTAGATACCAGGCCCTATAATTATTTCAGTACAGATATAATAGGTTTATGTCCAGGCAATTTTTATAGGAGTTTGGATTGCTAGAGAAGGCCTATTGACCCTTATCAGGGTAAGCTAGACAAAGTTCTTTGCCCCACCCTACAAGACATATTCAGACATTACTAGAGAGGTCCTCACTACCTTAGAGTATGAAGACTTTTGGTGCTTAGATATACAGGGGGGTTAGTACAGTTATGTGCCTTAGGTATACACTATAGCATCATGAGGTGTAGGTTCACTGAGGCTATAGGCCTCCCAAGTGGGTTAGGCATAGTCACACCATCTCGAATGATGAACTAGGATAGGGAAACAATGGTGACATTACCAGGGGCCATTTACCACTCAAACATGGCAATGAGCACCATGCCGGACACTAAGATCTATAGGTACCTATAGAGGGTCCTATCTGTTTCATACATAGGATGCATAGGGAGCCCAAGGAATGTTACCTTCGAAGATGTTACTAGCTTATGGGTTATGTAGGAGGATAGACATATAGACATCACGTATGAGATCATTACGATGCTGGTTAGAGTAGGCACTTCGCTTGGGACCTAGATATGTGGAGGAGGTAATATTACTAGATTGTTACTATCATTGGGGGCACACAAAAGTGAATTTAGTGGCCCCATACTGGAGGGTATCCACATTGACTTGTAGGAAATGGTCATTATAAGCATGGTGGAGCCCATAGAGGGGTGTGAGGGTGAGTATAGATTGCTGATGGTGCCAAAGACCAAACAGAGGTGTGGTCTCCCTCCTATAGTTCCATGTGCACCCATAAAGGGGGATGAGCAGGGTCAGCCACAAAAGGAAGCATCGGTAGAACCCTAGGTACCTCTAGTATAGCCACCTTAGTAAGAAGATCAGGCAGAGCAGGCAGATGGGCCAGAAAGACCTCAGGGGCCGAGAATGGACTTGGACTACAAGTTTGCTATGCAAATTGATTTATAAGATCTTCTGGACAGATCACCACAATCACCAGTACACCTTAGATCTTCTATTTGGCATCAAATTTTACCAACCATGAGGAGGTTTTCTCCCTATGGACATCTTGGAGCATCCACTTCTTCAGCCCCTCCACCTTATGGTGGTAAGCTTTCAGCAATTATACTGAATCAACAAGTAAGATAGTAGGGTATTTTTAAGACTTGTGAATATCGAACCCTACGGAACATGATTTGCGCAAGAATAAATGATTGATTGGAGTTATATGCTTTAAAGAATATCCTAATTGTTTGTTGATTTTTTGTGTGTTTGGTGATAAAAACAATTAACATAAAAATAAATAAAATGCAATGTATGAATCAACGAGATAATAAAAATAGGAATATATAAAATGGATAAATTAACAATGTCTAAAGAAGTAGTTTTGGAATCTAATCCTCCCCATCCCCATGCAAGGTTCATTTTAACATAAAATTTATAAATATTAGATGGGGATAACCCATCTAAACCCCTAGTATCCCATTTCAGAGCCTACTACTCTAACTACTTAATATTTCATTATAGAGCTTACCCAATAACCACTATAAGCATGGTGTCCCGAGATTTAGATTTGAACTAACATCCCATTATGGAGCTTACTATTTCAATACATATTCATTTTCCTCTTTTTTGTTTTGATTTTACAACACACAAACCCTAGATCTAACAGCTTCCATTTTGGAAATGCCATCAAAACTATAGTATATATGAAGAAAAATAGAGCATGTATTATATAAGCATTAAACAAGCATAAATCCATTAACTTGAATAATATTAACAACATAAATACTTAAATAACATCCATAGGGAAAAGAAACATATGAAATATGTATTAAGCAAAGAAGTTCATATTCTTTACATGGTTTAAGAGATTCAAAGATCCTTAAACAACAAAAGAAGTACTCACTACTCATAATGAAAACAACAAAGAGAAAGGGAGAAGAAACTTTTAAAACCATTTAGAGATGTATATTAGAAGTTGCAGTAGATTCTCATTTTCTTCTCCAAGTTGAGCTTAAATGAAAACTAGAACTATAATCTATAAACTGAACTATACCTATGTATTTTTGTATTTTCCCTGTAAACTATATTGAAAATGTAATTTTTACAAGTAAATCTATAAAACAAAGTATAAAACCCTAAACTATAAAGAACTATGATATAAAACTATAGAGAAAAACCCTAGAATTAAAAAACTAAAAAGATCTCCTTTTATAGCCAAATAGGATGCCACTTTTATACTGATCTACAGTAGGACACAACTGAGACCAATGGTCTCGATCGAGTCTAATTGATTAAAAAAAGTATTGTAGCAGCAGCACACAATTGAGGCACTTTGGTCTTAACTATGCATACCCTTTTAGATTAAATTAACCTCGGATCTTGCATTGGACATGATGAAGATAGATGGTCTCAGCTAAGTCCCTTAGTGAAATGGTGCATTTTGAGGATTTGCAAGGCACACAGCTAAGATAAATGGTCTCAGTTGAGTGCTTGCTACTTTTTTCTTACAAAATTCAAGATTGCACCATTAAACACTTAAAAACTTCATAAATCTCAAAATCATCCTATTTGGTGTAAAAAGAGAATTTTAACACTTAAAAAAAGCACATAAAATAAGATAAAAAATAGAAAAAAATCAACTAAAAATGAATACTAAATTGGAGTTATCAACTACCCCACACTTAGCTTTTGCTCGCCCTCAAGCAACTGGATAACCAAATCCTCGCATATCCAAACTCAGAAAGAGAAATCACAAATTCAAGAAAAGCTAAAGAACACTACAACATAAGTCATAAACTACCACCTTAAATCGAAAAAATTAAGCTCATATCATACTAGCTAGTCTCTTGGTGTGTGTGTTCTAGGCCTAATGATAACTTATGAACTATAAAACTCCAGTGCAATTAAAAACAAAGAAAAGAATTTGCATGCAAAATTTTTGTACATGGTTTCGCTCTTTAAACTCAAGAGATGCCATAGGCCCTCTAGGACTTGAACTTTAAGGTTATTCCTGCAAACAATTCTAAACAAAGCAAGATCATTAGGTCTTAGGTGGGTTGCAGCATGGTTGGGGTATGGTTATCAAAGAAAAGTGCAAGATATGCAAAATAGAATAACCATTCAATAACTCCACTCACTGTAAATGCACTCAACAATTTTTATCTTACTTTCTACCCTTTTTCTTGATTCAAAAGAGTTGCTAAGTGTTAAACTACTCGAAATCCAGAATGTGATTGCTCAAAATTAAGATTTCTAAAAGAATGACTACATTAAAGATATTCATTTGATAGTTACTTATCTAACTTCAGCAAGCTACCCCACACTTATTACAAGATATAAATCAAAACTTTATTTCATTCCATTTTCCTTTTTCTTCTCTTCTTTCTGGCTTTTTTTCAAAAGAGGGGGGGGGGGGAGGCTTACTATCATTGCCACCAAACATAACTACATTTTGGAAATAATCCTTAATAGTCACAAGATATCCTCAATCTAAAATTCTCTTTAATATTTAACACTTCTCTTAGCTAATCTCTCTTAGTCACAAAATAATATTTTTCTCTTACTCATTCTAAGAATGACCAGTTCTAAAAGGGTAAGAAAAAGGATTTAAGGCTATGATGATTACATGATTGTATCATTAATTAAAAATTTGGTACACAATTAGCATACATCTATAGGCTCAAAGGGGTTATGTGTAATGAATATACTAGATAATCCTGATTATTGTTACTAATTACCTTCATTAATCCCATTAATACTATGACTTATCTGTTAATGATGCATATATGAGCATACATACATTCATACCGTCATATGTTAATGATCATTCTTTACATAACTTTATAATTACATGCCTTTAAATATAAATACATTGGATGTAACCAAAAGAGATGCAAAAGTTATTTCATACATCAAAGTGCTACTTCTAATCTGATGTCAGCTTGGGAGATTGTTGTCTTTTTCCCTGAACAAAGTTTCTACCCTGCGAACCTACACGGATAAACACCCGTGCTAAGCTAAAAAGTTTAGTGGAGAACAACTAATAACATACCGATAATTACTTGCAGTAGTTATCAACAAGCATACAACAACAATAATATACAATGTATTATCTGGATTAATAAAGATATAACTGTATCCTTTAATCAAAACAGTAACGGATTTCATATTGTATATACATATCATTATTTGTATAAATGGCCTGCGTACAATCCTGTGGGTGTGGATAACGGGTGCAATGGATACCCGAAGGTATCAAATCAGAAGGATACCCGAAGGTATCTAAACATAAGGATACCGGAAGGTATCTAAATAGAAGTCTCATGTAGAGAGAAACAGAAGACTCATAAGAGTCAAACAGAAGTAGCTGCAACATGAACCTTATAGGCATGCCTATCTATCTACAACCAAGTTTTTTTTTGTTTTAAGTGCAGGCATGAGTCAATCATCTTTCATATCCTATGAACTTGTTTTAACATATTCCATTATAGCATTAATAAATGCAAAGCACTGTAATATCATACATTGTTATCTCATAGTAAAAACAATCATATACTGTCATTGCAAGGAAGTAATTCATGCTTGTTCCATTTTAAGGTAATAAGACTTACCTTTCAATTATTAAGCAATTCTTGCAATTAAAAGGATTCCTTCCTGTATACTTGCAATTTAGAAGATACATTTACTATATGACTGTAATCTAGGATGATTTATAAGCTTAGGAAGGGCTAAGACAAGTCTATACCTCAAAAGAAATCAAAGAAAATACAGCTTTCAAAATATAGGGGAGGGTCACTATTACTAACAATTCCTAGTAATCGTGAGCTATGATGCTCTTTGGTTTAGGACTAAAACAATGGACTACCTCACAATTACCAACAATTTTGTAGTAACCGTGAAGTAGGATGATGAACTCGGGTCACGGTTACTATGAATTCCTTATTAACCGTGAGATAGCATGGGTTTTGTTTCTGGACCAAAATTTCATTTCCTCACGGTTACTAAGCCTAGGGTAGTAACCGTGAATAAATGCTACGAGACTGGGTCACGATTACTATGAAACCTTGGTAACTGTGTTCCAAAAAATACTTTTGCTCTGGACTGAAAATTTAGGCACCTCACGGTTACTATGAAATTCATGGTAACCGTGAGCCCTAAACTGTCACGAGACCGATTTCTAGTCTCGACTTCTAAACCCATTTGTGACTTAAAAAACAACAATTTTTGGCAAAATGGCCTTCAACAAAGTTGTAGGCCTATGTTTCTAGTTTTTAAAACATCAAAAATAATTTCAATAGGACCTGTAAAACTCCAGTTATTCAAGAAAAACCATAGACTGTTCATGAAGGCAAAAAAATCACATCCATAATCAGGTTTCAATATCGATTTTCCCTATCAAGCAGTGAAAATCAGGTTTCGGTCTCTTCTAACAAAATTAAGGATGCAAGTCTAGTTTTTATACCAACTAGAATTTCATCATTTGAACAAATATAACTCAAGATATGAGCAAAAGTGTACAGACTGGTCAAATGATCTTTAAAACAGATTTTCATATTTTCAACCAAACTTGCATGTTTTTTACTCTAAACCCTTCTAAGCTTTAAATCATCCATATAACACATGAGAGAGACATTCAAGATCTCTCTCATAACAAATCATAAAACATACACAGATATATAACCTAAGTTCCCATACCTTGTTTTAACTCCACCTTTCTCTTTAACCTTGGAGAGTTTCCTTTCCCTTTTTCTTGCTGGATTCTCCTTCTATAAACATAAGACACTTCTATAAAAACCACCAAGCTAACCCATGAACCATACACATAAAAGAATAATAAAGTTAGCTTACCACTAAATCCAAGTAATCTTTCTCTTTTTTTTCCTTACTCTAATTCAAAGAAATCTAGAGAGAGAGATGATGAGAGAGAGTTTAGGGTTTGGGAGAGAGAGAAGATGAAGATAGAGAGTGAAGACCAAGGGTTGGCCAGCCACTTCTTCACCAAAAATATCTCCCTCCCACTCCCACTTGATTGGCCCAAATGTCAATGAAACATTAAAATTGCCAATTGGTCCTTTAACTTTCCTTTATTTCTAGTAATACCCCATATCTTACTCTTTAACTTTTCAATTAGGTCCTTTTTCATGCATTTACTCTTAATTAGGCATAAACACTAATACTTAATTAGTGATAATTCTTCTAGGGTGTACTGAGGGGCATTATAACTCTCTCCCCCTAAAAGAATTTTGTCCTCAAAATTCATACCTGTACTGAAGAGCTGAGGGTATTGAGCCCCCATAGCTGTTTCAGGTTCCCAAGTCACTTTTTGTACTCCATGGTGTTGCCATAACACTTTGACTAGGGGGACATCTTTGTTCCTTAACTTTTTAACTTCCCTATCTAGAATCTGATTAGGCTCTTCATCATACGTATAATTAGTTCTGACACTGATATCTTGCACTGGTATGATGTGTGACTCATCATATCGATATCGCCAGAGCATCAAAACATGAAAAACATTATGCAACTTTGATAGTTCACTGGGAAGATCCAGTCGATAGGCTGCCGATCTAATTCGTTCCAAGATTCTGTAAGGACCAATAAACCGAGGACTGAGCTTTCCTTTCTTTCAAAATTGGAGTACTTTTCTCCATGGGGACACCTTTAGAAACACTTTATCATCAACTTGATATTCAATATCCTTTCTTTTTAGATCCGCATATGATTTATGTCTATCGCTGGCTTCTTTCAATCGTTGCTTGATAAGTTGAATCTTTTCTTCGGTATCTTTAACAATGTCAGGACCTGTCAACTTGCTTTCAGCTAACTCCATCCAGTAGGAAGGAGTTCTACATTTTTGGCCATAGAGAGCTTCATAAGGTGGCATACCAATGCTAGTTTGATAGCCATTGTTATATGCAAACTCTATCAAAGTCACATATTTGTCCCAACTCCCGAAAAAATCTAAAACACAGCCTCGCAACATGTCCTTTAACACCTGTATGATTCTCTCCGACTGCCCATCAGTTTGAGGATGAAAAGCAGTACTAAGAAGGAGCTTTATGCCTAAGGCTTGTTGTAAACTTTTCCAAAATCTAGAAGTGAACCTCAGATCCCAATCTGAAACAATTGAGATTGGTACCCCATGCAATCTAACAATCTGGTCTATATACAATTCAGCTAACTAATCCATTGAGTAATTGGTTTGAACCGGTATAAAATGAGCCACCTTTGTCAATCTGTCTACTATGACCCGCAATGCATCATGTCTTCTTTGAGTAGTGGGTAGACCTATAATAAAATCTATAGTGACATTGTCCCACTTTCACTGAGGAATGAGAAGAGGATTTAGCAATCCCGAAGGAAGTTGATGCTCTGCTTTCACTTGTTGACATGTTAGGCATTTGGAAACATACTCAGTCACATCTTACTTCATTCTCGGCCACCAATAGAACTATTTCAAATCTCTGTACATTTTGTTTCTACCGGGATATATGGTGAGTATTGTACTATGGGCTTCTTGTAATAAAGCCTCATTTAGTTCTTTAACATCTGGCACACACAAACGATTTCGATAGTAAAGACCACTATCAATTCCAATAGAATATTCTATCGGACCTCCTGTATAAACTGATTGAGCCAATTGTTGCAGCTTTACATCATCTGCCTGTGCATCTATAACTGTCTATCTTAGATTAGGGCGAGCTCGTAACTGAGCTAACAAAGCCCCATCAGATGCAAACTTCCATCTACAACCTTGTAATAACAAGGTTGCCATTATCTTTCGGCTCAAAGCATCATCTACCACATTAGCCTTTCCTGGGTGGTAGTCGATTATACAATCGTAGTCTTTAAATAATTTGAGCCATATGCGTTGTCTTAAATTAAGATCTCGTTAAGTAAGCAAGTATTTAAGACTCTTGTGATTTGTATAGATTCTACACTTTTCACCATAAAGGTAATGCTGCCATATCTTTAAAGCAAACACAACTGCGGCCAATTCTAAATCATGAGTTGGATAATTTTGTTCATGAGGCTTTAACTGTCTTGATGCATAAGCCACTACTTTACCCTCTTGCATCAACACACATCCCAATTCATTCCTAGATGCATCACTATACATAGCATATTCCTTACCCGCTATTGGTTGGGTAAGAACCGGAGCTTTAGTTAACATCTTCTTTAACTGATCAAAACTGGCTTGGCAACGGTTTATCCACTTGAATCTAGCTTCTTTCCGAAGTAACTTAGTGAGCGGAGAGGCAATGACTAAAAAACCTTTCACAAACCGCCTATAATAGCCAACTAAGCCCAAGAAACTTCGGACTTCTGGCACATTTCTAGGCGGTCTCCAGTTTACTATAGCCTCAATCTTTCTAGGGTCCACCCTAATGCCTTCTGAAGACACCACGTGCCTAAGGAAAGAAAATTATTTAAGCTAGAACTCACATTTGCTTAACTTGGCATAAAGCTATTGTTCTCTCAAAGTCTGTAACACTATTCTTAAATGTTCTACATGTTCCGATTCATCATGAGAAGAAACCAGGATGTCATCTATAAACACCACGACAAACTGATCTAAATAGGGTCTGAACACCCTATTCATCAAATCCATGAAGGCTGCAGGTGCATTAGTCAACCCAAAAGGCATTACTAAGAATTCATAATGACCATATCAAGTTCTAAAGGCAGTCTTCTGCACATCCATGTCTTTGACCCGAAGTTGATAGTATCCCGACCTCAGGTCAATTTTAGAAAACACTCCTGCACCCCGTAACTGATCAAAAAGATCTTCAATCCAAGGTAAAGGATACTTGTTCTTCACTGTCACTTTGTTAAGCTGTCTATAGTCGATGCACATTCTCAAAGTGCCATCCTTCTTTTTAACAAATAACATCGGTACGCCCCAAGGTGACACACTGGGCTTAATGAAGCCTTTATCTAATAATTCTTGTAACTGAACCTTTAACTCTTTTAGTTCTGTTGGTGCCATTCTGTAAGGTGCTTTAGAGATAGGAGCAATTCCAGGCAAAGTCTTAATAGATAACTCGACTTCCCTCTCTGGTGGCAAACCCTGGAGTTCCTTAGGAAAAACATCAGAAAACCATTAATCACAGAAACATCTTGAAGATTGACTGTCTCCCTCTTAAAATCAAGAACCAAAGCCAAAAATGCTTCACATCCTTTTCTAAGGAATCTTTTTGCTTTCATAATAGAGATAACATTGGTTAAGGGTTTTGACTTAATACCTTGAATCAATGTCTCTGCTTCCCCATCATTCTTAACTAGTACTATTTTAGCTTTATAGTCCACTATGGCATGATATCTAGACAACCAATCCATACCTAGGATTACATCAAATTCATGGAAAGGTAAAATAATTAGGTCAGCTGGGAACTCTCTCTCTTGAATTCTAATAGGGCAATTTCTATAAACTTCATTTACATGCATACTGTGGCCCAAAGGATTGATTACACATATACCATAATTCATATGATCAATACTAGATACATTTCTACCCAACTCCCCATTACAAATATAAGAATGTGTAGATCCCAGGTCTATAAACACATGCACATCAGTATCAAAGAGGGAGAATGTACCAGCTATGACCTCAGGAGCATCAGCATCTTCTCGACCTTTCATAGCATAAGCTCGAATAGGAGGTGTCGGAGCAAAAGGTTGATCCACAGTCTCAGAAGCATTCCTGGACTGGGCTCTAAACTGGCCCGATCCACCTCTACCTCTACCACAACCTCTACCTGAAGAGGGTGCATTAGAAGCTCCTCGGTTACTCTGTTGACTCGAGGCTTGATCCTGCGGCATAGGACAATTGGCTATAAAATGCTCCGTGCTGCCACATCTGAAGCAACCACCTGTGAGCATTCTACAAGTGCCCCAATGTTGCCTAAAACAATAGGTACATTCTGGAGCTTGGCCTCTGCCTTGTCCTGATGTAGTACCTCTACCAGATCTGGCTGAAGAAAAAGCCCCCTGCTGTCTACCTCTAGATGCAGGACGATTGCCAGATGACATTGGTTGATCTCTTTGAGTCAACCTCGATCTTTTCCCGGATGAGGAACCAGCCCGAGAAAAACTTCTTCTTCTTTGCTCTCTTTCTCTTTTCACATTTTCTTCTTTCTCTACCTGGATAGCTGCTTGAACCAGTTGATGATAATCCATAGGGTGTAAAGAAATAGGCCCTATCAAGTGATCCCGAATCTGATCATTTAATCCATCTTTGAACTGGCGACACTTGAAAGTCCCAATCAACATTGGTTTTGGTGCATACTTGCTCAAGCGACTGAATTCTGCCTCATATTCAGCCACTGACATACCTCTCTGCTTAAGATTCAGAAACTGCTTCAATCTTTCATCTTTATAAGCTTCAGTCACATACCTCCTTTTAAACTTGGCTACAAAGAATTCCTAAGAGAGGGAATCGGGTAGCTAAGGATGTGTCTGAACTAATTTTCACCAGTCATAGGCCGCTCCCTGAAGCAAGGACACAGTACAAGTCACCTTTTGATTTGCGAGGGCATTGAACTTCTGTAAAAACCCGCTCCAACCATTCAAGCCATAATTCAGCTTTCTCAGACTCTTCCCAAGTAGAGCCTAGAAACTCTTCTGAACCATGCTTTCTGATCTCAGAAATTGGAGCCTTTGGTACAGTCATCCTTTACAAAATCTGTGCCATATCATGGGAAATCTTCATAAGGCTTCCCCAAACTCAATAGCAGCTGCACCACCTCTAGTGGATGCAGAAGATTCTAGCTGAGAAGGATTCAATTGACCCGATAGATTGCTCTCAGCCGACTCATCTACCACTTCACGATGACTTTCCATCTCTAGCTATATCAAAGAGACATAGGGAAAGCCACAATCAGCCAACATCAACAAAATTCTATATCTACAACTCTTGAAATTCCTATCGGCCAGAACCTCCTAAACCAAGGCGCTCTGATACAAAAAATGTAATGACTATACTAGATAATCCTGATTACTGTTACTAATTACCTTCATTAATCCCATTAATACTATGACTTATCTATTAATGATGCATATATGAGCATACATACATTCATACTGACATATGTTGATGATCATTCTTTACATAACTTTATAATTACATGCCTTTAAATATAAATACATTGGATGTAACCAAAAGAGATGCAAAAGTTATTTTATATATCAAAATGCTACTTCTAATCCGATGTCGGCTTGGGAGATTGTTGGCTTTGTCCCTGAACAAAGTTTCTACCCTACGAACCTACACGGATAAACACTCATGCTAAGCTAAAAAGCTTAGTGGGGAACAACTAATAACATACTGATAATTACTTACAGTAGTTATCAACAAGCATACAACAACAATAATATACAATGTATTATCTGGATTAATAAAGATATAACTGTATCCTTTAATCAGAACAGTAACAAATTTCATACTGTATATGCATATCATTATTTGCATAAATGGCCTGCGTGCAATCCTGTGGGTGTGGATAACGGGTGCAATTGATACCCAAAGGTATCAAATCAGAAGGATACCCGAAGGTATCTAAACAGAAGGATACCTGAAGGTATATAAACAGAAGTCTCATGTAGAGAGAAACAGAAGACTCATAAGAGTTAAACAAAAGCAGCTGCGACAGGAACCCTAAAGGCATGCCTATCTATCCACAACCGAGTTTTTTTTTTGTTTTAAGTGTAGGCATGAGTCAATCATCTTTCATATCCTATGAACTTGTTTTAACATATTCCATTATAACATTAATAAATGCAAAGCACTGTAATATCATACATTGTTATCTCATAGTAAAAATAATCATATACTGTCATTGCAAGGAAGTAATTCATGCTTGTTCCATTTTAAGGTAATAAGACTTACCTTTCAATTATTAAGCAATTCTTGCAATTAAAAGGATTCCTTGCTGTATAATTGCAATTTAGAAGATACATTTACTATATGACTGTAATCTAGGATGATTTATAAGCTTAGAAAGGGCTTAGACAAGTCTGTACCTCAAAAGAAATTAAAGAAAATACAGTTTTCAAAATACAGGGGAGGGTCACGGTTACTAACAATTCCTAGTAACCGTGAGCTATGATGCTCTTTGGTTCTGGACTAAAATAATGGACTACCTCACGGTTACCAACAATTTCATAGTAACCGTGAAGTAGGGTGATGAACTCGGGTCACGGTTACTATGAATTCCTTAGTAACCGTGAGATAACATGGGTTTTGTTTCTGGACCAAAAGTTCATTTCCTCACGGTTACTAAGCCTAGGGTAGTAATCGTGAAGAAATGCTACGAGACTGGGTCACTGTTACTATGAAACCTTGGTAACCGTGTTCCAAAAAATACTTTTGGTCTGGACAGAAAATTTAGGCACCTCACGGTTACTATGAAATTCATGGTAACCATGAGCCCTAAACCGCCTTGAGACCAATTTCTAGTCTCGACTTCTAAACCCATTTTTTACCTGAAAAACAACAATTTTTGGCAAAATGGCCTTCAACAAAGTTGTAGGCCTATGTTTTTAGTTTTCAAAACATCAAAAATCATTTCAATAGGACCTGTAAAACTCTAGTTATTCAAGAAAACCACAGACTATTCATGAAGGCAAAAAAAATCACATCCACAATTAGGTTTCAATATCAATTTTCACTATCATGCAGTGAAGATCAAGTTTCAGTCTTTTTTAACAAAATTAAGGCATGCAAGTCTAGTTTCTATACCAACTAGAATTTCATCATTTGAACAACTATAACTCAAGATATGAGCAAAAGTGTACAGACTAGTCAAATGATCTTTAAAACAGATTTTCATATTTTCAACCAAACTTGCATGTTTTTGACTCTAAACCCTTCTAAGCTTTAAATCATCCATATAACACATGAGAGGGACATTCAAGATATCTCTCAAAAAAAATCATAAAAAATACACACATATATAACCTAAGTTCCCATACCTTGTTTTAACTCCACCTTTCTCTTCAACCTTGGAGAGTTTCCTTTCCTTTTTCCTTGATGGATTCTCCTTCTATAAACATAAGGCACTTCTATGAAAACCAGCAAGCTAACCCATGAACCATACACATAAAAGAATAATAAATTTAGCTTACTACTAAATCCAAGTAATCTTTCTCTTTTTTTTCCTTACTCCAATTTAAAGAAATCTAGAGAGAGAGAGGATGAGAGAGAGTTTAGAGTTTGGGAGAGATAGAAGATGAAGATGGAGAGTGAAGACCAAGGGTTGGCCAGCCACTTCTCCACCAAAAATATCTCCCTCCCACTCCCACTTGATTGGCCCAAATGTCAATGAAACATTAAAATTGCCAATTGGTCCTTTAACTTTCCTTTATTTATAGTAATACCCCACATCTTACTCTTTAACTTTACAATTAGGTCATTTTTCATGCATTTACTCTTAATTAGGCATAAACACTAATACTTAATTAGTGATAATTCTTCTAGGGTGTACTAAGGGGCATTACATTATACAAGGGAAACAATTTAGTACCGGGTAGGTCAAAAGCATTTTAAAGGCTTACAAAGAAAGCCTGCCTAAATCATTTCAAACTCTATATTTGAATTGCTATAAATGCTTTGAACGATGATAAGGAAGGTTCTAGTGCTTTCAAATTCCCATTCGATCACCTTAATGCTCTAGTTTTTCTAAAAATTGGCCTAAAGTGGACAATATTTTTGGGGACCTACTGGTATCAATCCAATCGAACCTAAATGAAAAAGGCAAACAATCAATAACTAGCTACTTTTTAGTGATTCAGCTGTCATAAATAAGATTTTCTCAAACTAAGTTCAAAGTGTCCATAATGGGAACAACTAAGGGCAGACTAGGCTAAACTTTATAGGTCTTTATTAACAACCAAAGATAAAACTTATAAAAAAATAAAACAATAAACTAAAAAAAAATTTAAAGTTATAAAACAAATAAAAGATGTGAAATAACTAAAAATAAACAAAAGGTGAAAAGTAAAAGGATAAGCAAAAACTAAAGGAATATAAATTAAAACTATAAAAGATAAGTAGATAAACACAAACTAAACAACCAAACTAAACATTATGAAAATTTAGATAAACTAAACTAACTACTAACAAACTACTACAACAAAATAAAATTAAAACTATTATAGTGTTAGTGCTAAATGAGCGAAATGTCCACAAATCAAAAATAAGTTCATAAAAACATCTTCATATTATACCCTCACCCCAAACTTAAAATTTTTGCTGCCCTTAGCAAAATACAAACACTAAATCACAAAAATTAAGGTTGAGGAAAATCCCTAAGAAATCACTCCTATACAGGTAGAAGAGGAAATTGGATGATAAAATGCGACCACATCATAGTCAAAGTAGCAATAATGTCATCCATTTGCTTTGTCATGGTGTCCAATCACTCATAATTGCTATGTATTACTCAAATGAGAGGGTGATGGTTGCTGCCTCTGCTCATTAGAGCTTTGTGGCCTGCTTGTTTACTACCTCCCTATATTCTACTCTACCAGACACCACCATATAGCCTTGCCTCAAAAATCTTAAGTCTATGAGAATGACCATCTTTTCAAACATCTTTTTATTGATGACAATGGGATTCCTGATAGCTTTTTCTAGGCTGGTGTAGTTAACTGCTCTAGCCAAAGTACTAACAATACCTCCAAAGGAAATCTTGGAGTCCCTCTTCTTATAAGTCCTTAAATCATTGATTTTAGCTGATATGAACATAGCTCTATTAAGGCAAATTCTATTTTCCATAACATAAAGGGTGGTAACCTCATTTGTATTTACATTGCTAAGACCCCGTGGTGGCTGAAGACTACCAATGCAAGTGCCTGTGCATGACCCTCAAAAAGTGGCTCTTCAGATGATGGGCCTTGGGCTCTTTCTCATCCAAAATTTCATTACACATCTTCTGCCTATTTAAATTATCAATTCCTCTCATAAGATATGGATCAAAACCTGAAATAGTAGAGATTTCGTTGAAGCTTACTTAGTGTGAAGAGCCATTGAGCCAAAAGCTAACATTGCCTTCATTAGTGTGATTGTCGTTCCCTATGTGGATTCTAACTATGGTTAAGAAATCCCTTATGACATTAGGGTAGACTATCTCCCTCCACTCTATGAATTCCTTCCAACCAATGCCATCAATCAAGTGCTCTATCTCATCATTCATATGAATCTCCTGCATCAACTCCATATCAATGCAAGGAGTGGTCAGATATTCTTACCGATTAAATGTAGGCTAGTCCTCCCTAAATTTATGGGAACCTATTCTAGACCCTTCAAATTTCTAGACTTTTGAGGGGCCGAGGATGAAGATCCTACCTCCATCCTAATGTGCTTAGGTGCCACTACAAAAATAAATAATTCTCAATTACTATTTCATCAAATTAAGTCTAAACACACAAAAGTAAGAGAGCAAATTTAATGTGTAAAGCATAAAATTATAGCACAAGAGATGAAAGTCTGGTAAATACATCAAAAATGGTTACATGTGTTTTAAGGAACAACAACAAGTGTGCAAGCATAAAAAAAATTCAAATAACTACAATGGCTAACATTAGGATAAGAACTTGATGCTTCTTACAACAAATACTAAGATTAAACCTATTCAAGCAAAGCACGTAATAACATGTCATGATACCAATAAAACTACATTGACAAAAAATGCAAAGAAAATAAAATTTTAAAAAGAAAACTACCAAAAAGAAAAAGAAATGGCATAAACATTGTATAAAACATGACATAACACAAAATTCTTATTCTAGCACTACTACATTAAAGGCATCAAGTAGATAAAGCATTGGATACATCTTTAAGTACAAACTTTATATTGTACTTGACATAAAATATTCATTCTAAATAGAGCCATGCATATTAAAGAGGGAACATTAGGCAAAATGCTATTTTCACTTCTTTTAGGCATTTTAACAAACATATGGCATTCATAAATGATTATTGCACTAAAATCCATCAATTCAAATTAAACACAAGCAGTTTGGTTACTAAAAGGTTCAAAGTAACAATGTGTAGAGAATGCCTCAAAGAAAAGGAAGTAAATTGGAAAATTTAGATCTAAACTTAACTTTTAAAAATGTAAATAAGCATGAAACACTCAAAGAACATCTCACACACATGAAAGCTCAAGATGCTAACAAAAAAAATTGTATTTTTACTCTAAAGAATCTCAAGAAAAGCAAAAAATAAATCAAAGAGATGACACTAAAAATAAAGCACATTTGATACTTACTTATTTGAAGTGTCACGAAGAAGAAAAATGCACAAAAGGGGAAAGTAAGGTGAAGGAATGGCAAAATCCATAAGAAATTTAGAAGGGAAATGAGAGAGCTTGTGAAAAGACATGACTTATGGGCCTATTTATAAATAGACATGACAGAGTGTCCTAGGTACACGACGGAGACCAATTGGTCTCGGCTGAATCATGCATAAAATCAAAGTGCATAACATTGAAATTTTAAAGGGCTAGACTTAGACCAATTGTTCTCAGTCGAGTGACCCATTCTATAACAAAATATTTTTGATGCACACAACTGAGATAAATGGTCTCGATCGAGTGGTACAAAATGTACACATTCAACTCTCAGTTTCACACAGCTGAGACCAATTGGTCTCTGTTAAGTGACCCTTATTGGACTAAAAACTCCACTTTCACATAACTGAGACCAATGGTCTTGACTGAGTGATACCTTCTATATCCAGACTAAATTTTTGCACATTGTAGGGACCCTATGGTCTCATTTGAGTGACCTATTCTAGAACTTAAATAATAAATGGGATATGGCTGAAACCATTGGTCACATCGAGTCCAATAAAATTTATACACTATTTCAAAAATTTTCACACCCTCAAACATGTATATGATCATGACAATACTTCACAAGTATTCACAACATCTAAACACCACTTATTAATACTAAAAACAAAGACATCAAACAATAATTTAAACAAAAATTTAAAAACCAAATTAAAGGAAACAAGTTCTAAGTTTGAGTAGGAAAAGTTTAATTTTCTCATATCACGTCTTCCAGTGTTACAAATTTCTCCACCCTACCACCAAACATGGAACCGTATTGTGACGATAAGCAAAGGGTTAAATCTTTCAATATTTTCCCATTAGACCACTTTGTCCCTTTATCTTTTCTCTTAGTGATTACAACTTTTTCTTTCTTTAAATGCATCAACCATTTCCTAAGGGTGGCATCCATCAGCAAATCTTTAGATTTGGTCTTTTTCTCTCTACAACTATCTTGAATATAGTAAACCGACTCCATAAACTCACATGATGGCTGTTTCATCATCTTGGTCACTATAAAAACATCTTTTCATAATTAAAATGCAATGTGACTGTCTTTCTATGCACATCTATCAATGCCCTTACCATGTTGAGAAAAGGCCATCCAACTATCAGTGGAATGGTCTGGTCTTCCTCTATTTCTAACACCACGAAGTGTATTAGAAATATGAACTTCCTGATCTTCACTAGAAAATCTTCTATGTTCCCTTTGGGACTCTTGATGGATTTATCCACGAGTTGCAGTAGCATATTTGTCTCTTTAAGATGCCCCAAGTTTAGCTTCCTACAAAGTCATTAAGGTATGAGGTTAATACTTGCACCTCGAGCACACAAATCATACCCAATAAAGTTTCCTTCTAATTCACATGGTAATGTGAAACTACTAGGGTCTTTTAATTTTCTTGGTACTTTATTGATCAAAATGGCATTGCAATTTTTAGATAGGTAGACTGCTCCTAGCCTTTCTAATTTCTTCTTACTAGAGTAAATTTCCTTTAAGAACTTAGCATATTTTGGTATGTGTAACAAAGCATTGACAAAAGGAAAATTAATGTATAACCTTTATAATATATCCAAAAATTTATCTAATTGGCAATATTGAAGGGTAATGAAGAATTTTCAATATCGGGTTCCTTATCAATTGAAACTTTCTTGATTTGTTTTGCAGACTCCCATACTTTAATAAAATCATTAGGTTTAGATGCACATACCCGCATTGTAGGCCCCACCAAAGCTCAAATAGATTGTTTACCTTTCTCCTCACTTTCCAGCTCTTTACCACTTCTCAATGAGATGGCCTTCACTTCCTCATTCAAATTTCGATTAACATTTGATGGAAAAACACCCGATGGCCTTATAGAGATGGAATTGGCTATTTGGCCAACTTTGGTCTTCATCGATGCATCTTGATTCCTATTTCATTGCTCTTGAGCCTTCCACCTTGCCTCTTAGATTGTCATAAATTGATTTTGGCTAGTCATGAAACTAGTAAACATATCCTTAAGGTTTGGTTCTTCTCTTGTTATGGAGGTTATCTAGTTTGGAAATCAGGAGGTTGGAAACATGGTAGGTGAGCTTGAGGTGTTGAAAATGAGCATTTCCTGCTTATGGTGGGTATTACTGATGGTAACTATGGTTATGATTCGCTTAGTTATGTGAAGATGGATTAAATGGGGCTCTTGGGTTAGTGTTTGAGGTAGAGGCTCAATTTCCATCCCTTCATGAAAAATTTGGGTGATTCCTCCACCCAAAATTATAATAGTTGTTGAATGGGTCATTCCTCTTATACGTATGCAAATCATTCACTTCTCCCATCCCATGGGTGTATGGCTCTATTGCCCTGGCATCACTTCCAAAATTTTTTCCTTTAATGCACTTCCATCTTGGCTAATGGCTGAAACATTATGCACTCTCAGCCCATTTAATTCCTTCTTCAATAGCTTCATTTAAGCTTTTAGCATTGCCACTTAATCTACATTATGCACTCATTACCTCTTCATTAATGCTCTTGAACTAGACCATTAATTAAGCCTTCTTCACAGCCATTTCATCAAGAAGGAAGAATGCTTCTTTTGGGATTTTATTCATGAAGCTCCCCCCGATGTGGCATCTAACAAAGATCTTATAGTTTGATTACATGCTATATAGAACATGGACATTAACTGATGCATTACAATCTTATGATGCAAATAACTCTTTAACAATCTCCTAAACCTTTCCCAAGCTTTATGGAAGGTTTCATCATTTATTTGCTGGAAATTGTAGATGTTATTCCATATGCTGGTTGTCTTAGTGGGTGGGAAAAACCTAACAAGAAATTTCTCCTACATTTGCTCCCATAAATGGATAGATTGACTCGATAGCATTAATAACCAATCTCTAGCTTTCCCTATGAGTGTGAAAGGAAAAAGCTTCAATCTAATTACATCCATCATCACACTTTGTATTTTAACTATGTCATCTCCAAAAAGATATCTAGATGTTGTATGGGGTCCTCTATCTCTGATCCAAAAAATTGGTTCCTTTGAACCATGGTGATTTGTTGCCAATTTTAGCTCAAAATATTGATTTTGTGGTAGCACTACCATTCTATGCTCCTCATTCCATCGTCGAGTGGCATAATTTCTAATGGTCTTTGGCCATCATGGTTCCTATTTTGTTATTGCCTTTCTTCTTCTTCATCTTTAAGAGGTACATTCAAATTTGATGGATCATTCATATCTTTCATCTGATTTTATCTCCTTCTCTGATGCAAAGTCTTTTTGATTTCGGGATCAAAAGGTGATAAATGATGTTGGCGATATCTATTCATGCACCAAATTCACCTAAAAAGAATAGACAAACAAAATAAGTAAAAGAAAAATGTGTGCAACAATCAATCAAGTATGCAATTAAACATGTCAATATTCCCTAGCAATAGTGTCAAAAACTTGGTCAGCTTTCAGCAAGTGTACTGAATCTACAAGTAATAAAGTGGGGTATTTTTAAGATCTATGAATATTGAACCGTAGGGAATAAGATTTGCACAAGAATAAATGATTGATTAGAGTTTTGTCCTTTAAAAAATATCCTAATTATTTGTTGATTTTGTTGTGTTTGGTAATAAAAACAATTAACATAAAAATAAATAAAATGCAAAGTATGGATTAATAAGGCAATAAAAATAAGAATATATAAAATGGATAAATTGACAATGGCTAAAGACGTTGTTCCAAAATCTAATCCTCCACATCCCCATGCAATTTTCATTTTAACATAACATTCATATATCTCAGATGTGGACACCCATCTAAACCCCTAGTATCCCATTCTAGAGCCTACTACTCTAACTACTCGATATCTGATTTTGGAGCTTACTCGATAACCAACATAAGCACGGGGTCCTAAGACCTAGATATGAACTAGCATCCTATTTCGGAGCTTACTATTTCAATACCTAGTCATTGTTCTCTCTTTTTCTGATTTTACAACACATAAACCTTAGATCTAACAACTCCTATTCTGGAAATGCCTTCAAAATTATATCATATATGAAGAAAAATAGAGCATGCATGATATAAGCATTAAACAAGCATAAATCCATTAACTTTATTAAGATTAATAGTATAAATACTTGAATAAAATCCATACCAAGATAAAAACAAGGAAAAAGAAACATCTGAAATATATATTAAGCAAAGAAGTTCATATTACTTACATAGTTCAGGGGATTCAAAGATCCCTAAACAACAAAAGAACTACTCACTACTCATAACAAAAACAACAAAGAAAAAGGGAGAAGAAACTCTTAAACCCATTTAGATATGTAGATCTAAAGTTGCAGTAACTTCTTTTCTTGTCCAAGTTGCGTTTGATTGAAAACTTGAACTATAATCTATAAACTAAACTATGACTATGTATTTTCATTATAAACTACATTGAAAATGTAATTTTTACAAGTAAATCGATAAAACTAAGTATAAAAACCCTAAAGTATGAAGAACTACAAGCTAAAACTATAAAGAAAAATCCTAGAATTAAAAAACCTAAAAGGATCTCCCTTTATAGCCAATCAGGATACAACTTTTATACTGATCTATAATAGGACACTATTGAGTCCAATCGGTTAAAAAATTACTATAGTAGCAGCACACGATTGAGACACTTTGGTCTTAGTTATGCATAGTGCATACCCCTTGAATCATGCTTTAGACACGGTAGAGACAGATTGTCTCAGCTGAGTCCCTTGGTAAAATGATGCATTTTAAAGATCTACAAGTCACACGGCTGAAACAAATGGTCTTAATCATGTGCTAGCCACTTTTTCTGCACAAAATTCAAGATTACACCATTAAATACTTAAAAACTTCATAAATCTCAAAATAATCCTATTTGGCATAAAAGAGAATTTTTATTACATAAAATAAGAAAAAACATATAGAATGAGATGAAAACATAGATAAAAATACACTAAAAATAAAATACTAAATCGAAGTTATCATAGGGGCGTCCCAAGGCTTCTACTTCTTTGGCTTCTCTACCATCCTTTTCCCCATCACCAGCATGCACACCTCTAGCCCCTCCATCTGACAACATTTTTAGGTGGTTGACAACATTAGAGGAGGCTATTAGATGCCAGGACTAGACACTACAAGCCATACTCATAGCAGTGCAATCTTTGCAAGCATTACCGACTGCTGTATAGACTCTCCAAGATGAGGTGTAGGGTCTCAAAGCAGACATGGTGGCTGCAGGCCCCAGACTTGATAAGTCCTTATAGGTTATGGATGGATCCCTCACTTGAATTAGAAAGTAGAGGGGCCGCATCAAGGGTGAGGTTCCTAGTGGTAAATAGGTTGTAGTAGAGATGAACGAGCAGCTGAGGAGGTACATTGGGTATCTGAGGGGAGACTTGATGAGATACCTAAAGAACCACTCTAGAGCAGTCTTTAAGGTAGGAAAGGGGTTAGAGAGATTAGTAAGCATGATAGCTTAGGTCTTATAGCCTTTGACATCAACGCTGCCAAGCTTCAAACTTATATTATAGTAGGTAGGAAAGTAGCCGCCAGCAACACCTTGGGCTATGGCACTTGCTAGACCATTAATTTTTAGACCTATATTAGGGCCAGCTTACCACAGAGCACCAAGGTTGACTCAGTAGGCTATATTGTATTCATGGAGTTTTTATTTTGTTCAAAAGGTTTTGATGTATATAAAATTAAAAATATGTATTTATTTATTTTATGTATTTATTTTACATTTATAAAATATTTCATTTATGTTTGGCACTCAAAATTGAATGAATGAATAAAAAATAAAATAAAAAAGATGAAATTAAAAAAATATATATACTTATAAACAAGATAAAATGGCAAACTATAACAAAAAAGGTAACAATATGAAAGAAGATAAGACAAAATGATAAAAGAACAGAAAAAAGAGGCCCCAAAGGCCAAACTTTACAAGCAAAGCACTAATATCTAACCTTTCATCATAGAAGGTATTGGAAACTCTCACCAGAGGGTATATATATGTTCTTCCAATAAAGGGAAAATATAGACATCCTTGTTCATCATAAGAAGCTATTTGAACAAGGAATCACAAGGATGATGTTGACAACAAAGAGCTATTGAATAAGAGGCAAAAGCCCGATGACAATGAAAATTTTGGAAAGATATATAATAACCAGAAAAGGGCTTCTAACATCTTAGTGACTCTTTACAGATGTATATTTGCTAGAAATCTCCCCAGTGGAACACTACTTCAAGAAAGAAGCAACCATACTTTTTAAGAAAACATCAACCAATAGCAATTTGATTCTACATGCCTCAGGTGCTAATCAAATTCAATCAAGTCATGATTATACATGCCCCAAATGCTAATCAAACACATTCAAATAATGCTGATTCTACATGCCCCAAGCGATAATCAGTGTTCATTAAATCATCTCGATTCTGCATGCCCCAAATGCATGCCTCACTAATCAAGGTTAGTTAACTTATCCCTAGTCTGTATGCCCTAGGCACTAATTAGATGATCAATCAAGATTAACACATTGACAAGCTGATGCTAACTATCTGAACTGGGGTTAACACATCAACCAGCTGATGTTAACTACCTAAACCAGGGTTATATGTTGACAAGCTGATTATAACTACCAACCAAGAGATTTACTACCTCAGGTACGTGTCTTTTTCCTTTTACTTTGATTTTGGCTCACTTTGGCACTAGTGCACTAGTCCCTTAAAATTAGGGGTAGCTATAGACACCATGACTTGAGGCAGCCTAGGTCAAGGTTATCTGATGATAAGGAAATAGTATATTACTGATAGTAGGTTTGAATCTCTATGTTTTGATCGTAAATTTCTCATATTGTTTTAAAGAGTTTCATGATATTTCCAAGTATTTTACCAAAATGTGCATAAAAATCTCATTTTGGACCTTTAATAGGGGTAGACGACCATCTGTCACTTAAGGGGTGGCTGTCTATGGGCCCTTTTCTCCTACATATGCCAAATAAGGGGTATTTTAGAAAATTCTAGGATTAGTGTTGAGGGGCAACCATCTCTCATTGAAGGATGCCCCTCCATGGCTCGAAATCCAGAATTACTACATTTATAGAATTCAGAAAGGTAGTTTTTTTCTCAAAAGATTTTCTTTTGGATTTGTTAGGGTTGGATCTCTAGATTTGGGGGTTTTGAGTTGGAATCCAACTCAAACTTTGGCCGAGGTATAGAATCTAAAATCTGGGGTTTTAAAATGGAGGAATCATTGTTTTATAGAGGCAACTTCTAGAGAAGGAAGAAAATTGACTTCTTTCTCTCTCTAAATGCTAATTGCTCTAACATTATTCTTTGATCGCAAAAACACAAAAAACACATGAATTTCATTATTTTTATGAGAGTTAAAGAACATGAATCGGAGTGGAGATATAGACTACAAGAGTTACAAAGTCAGAATATCTCTTGAGGGTAATATTCTATGCTCATTTTCACTTTCTCTCTTTACAATTTATTTTACATAATCATATGGTTATTTGATATGAATTAATATGTTTTAATTATTGTAGTAGAGTGATATGCATGTTTAATTGAGATATTATTAGAATATTGGTTTTAAAGTATGTTAAAGGTATGATTTATCCTTAGATTTCTCAATTGTTGTGTATTTCAAAGCTTTCCTTTATGCATGTTAAAAGGAAAAAGATATATAAAATGTTTTCTATTAAATTAAATGGGTTTTTATTTAAAGTATATACCAATGTCTAGTTTTTTGCCCCAAAATCCACACTCCACAATAAAAAGATTTTGTAAAATATGCATGAGGGAACCAATGTTCATAACTCTAAATGCATATTCCAATTTATGTATGTATATTTCTTTGTTATTATTATCATTGGATGATTTGCCTCTATAATAATTAAGTCGGTTTACTTTGTTATTTTTTATCCCTTTATTTATGTGAATGTGATGTTTACTTAATTGCTTTGCATCATGTGTGAGAGGAGAGTGGATTAACACTTAAAACCTAATTATAAAACAACACCTAACTAAGATGCCTAATAAGAGTCATGTCTCGAACATCAATCTCTATTTAGGCATCAAAAGGTCAAGATTCCTTTCCTAATGTCCTGTTGGGTGGTAACTTTATGATACCTACCACTTTGAGCTTATTATTATATGCCTTTATGGGTTGACTACCAATAATAATTTAGGTTTGACCCCTTTTCATTGCAAAATAGCCAATTATGAGTCAAGTAAGCCTCATCCAATCTTAGACCCTAAAAGTGGGCCTTCAAGCCAATAAAAAATGACCATGGCTTCAGCGCTCATCATAGTTCATCTTATTAATAAAATCAAAAGAGCAATCAATATTCTCATCAAAAAGTTTAGGAACATAAACAATATTGATAAAAATATCTTTTGCAGTATTAGCTGCATCAGACGTCTTTTAATCTTTAGGTTCAATCTTCCATTTGCCCTCCAGCCAAATAGCATACAACTTCTTTATTTTAACCTCTTCAGGCATTTCCTTATCCCAGGCAGAATGGCATAGAAGAATCTCTTCATCCTAAAAACCCTTAAATGGCTTGATAATCTTTGCTCCTAATCGAAGACATAATTAAATAGGTCAAATCCTAGCACTACTTCATCCCCAATTAGCCGAGGTTCATTCTCTCCATAATAAAGACAAATACCTGAAGCTGGCAAGAAGCTTTGAGAAGTATAAGGAATCCTTTTTGCCATTTTTTCCTTACCTTTTTGATTGGTACAAGTAAAGCCTAACCCTTTTTTTTATCCTTCTGACCGTTAGCAGTTATAGTAGTCGAGGCCTTTGGGAATTCTTGCCTAAATCAGCACCCGATAGGAAATTTATCTTCTTTAGCATGCTGATCACTTGAGGACTATTAACAAAGCTACCTTCACCTTCTTCATCACTGATGACTGATATATGAAACCCATTGAATGGAAATTTGGCTATCTCAAGTGCAGACACTTGGTTTTCTCTAGCAGCTTTAATGGTGACTACCTGACCAATGTAAGGGATTTTAATCATTTGATGTATTGTAAAAGGGACCTCAGCCAACTCGTGAAAAGAAATTTTCCAATATAGGTAGTACCACAAACTCAACTTCTATTTCAATGAGCCCTATCTTCACTACAGCCTTAAAAGTCCTAGCCGCTTGCCTTTTGGAGTTGTCATAAGCGAAGATGGATAGATTGGATTTATTCAACATACTTCATTCAACCCAAAAGCTGGAATTTCCACTAAAGGACAAATATTGCTAGAAGAACTATCATCTACCATCACACATGCCATGTGTTCACCATTCACTTGGGCCTTGATATACAGAGGGCGGTTGTGGTTTCTTCCTTTAGCAGATAAGTTTGCATCAGAGTATACAACATTCACTCTAATCCCTCCCTTAACCAAATCCAGCAATTTAGAGGGTGAGATGGTAGTGGTAATAGTAGATTCACATAGGGCTTCTACTACCTTTTGTCTGTGTGAAGATGACTGTCTTAGCAAATCCTAGATAGGAATCTATGCATATGTTTCCTTCAACTGCTTAATTATCTGATCCTCCTTAACTTCCTTTTTTGTAGGCACTGCAGTAGGAGCTGGTTGCTTCTCAACTTTTAGGCCCACTTTTCCACTCCTCGTGACTGCCTTTACCTTCTTCTCTTCTCTCACTTCTTCTTTATTCTCATTGGCTGAACTCCAAATGTTAATGGGCACCAAAGTCCCTTCATTCTCACTCTCTATAGGGGTATCCCAACAATCAATCATTAAAACTGGCTGATTTTCTTCACTTGGCTCTATTACTTTAAGGGTGGAATAGGTAATGGTCACATACTCATTCCCATATAGATCGCTCATAATGTACCACTAAGGTAAACTAGACCCAATCATAAACACTGGAGGTAAAACAACATTATAACCTCCCTTTTTCTTCTTACCTCTCTTCTTAGGATCTAAAATCTTCTTGGTATCTATCAAATATTAAATTTTATTCCTCAAGTAGCGATAATAATTAGTTAGGTGCCCATTATGCTGATGGTATGCACAGAACTAATCTTCCCTATGGTGGGGTAACCCTTAACTCTTTGTAGGCCTTAGGGGCAACGACTGAAGCTTCCCTTCGTTGCTTAAAAAGTCTAGGACCCAAGATAGTGACTTACCCAAATTGGAATAATGCCTCTGATTGGCCTTTATGGTGGACACTTTTGCAGTTTTACTAGTTCTATTTGACCCACTATTGTTCCCAACTGCCTTGTTATTGCTAAAGTTTCTTTTGGCATTCTCATTGCTTGCCTTTCTGGCTAGGTATTTTCCATTAGCTTGTATGGCTATATCTTTTAAAGACTCCCAATCCTTCAGACACTTCATCTTCAATCTATATCTAACATACCGGGCTTGTATTTCTGATGAACAACCTGATGTGATAAGCAGTGTCAGGTTTCCTCTTTATTTCCATCACCCTATTCCTCCACCTAGTGAGGTACTCATGGAAAGATTCATCATGCTTCAACTAAAGAGGTTTGAGGTCCTTAAGGGTGACCTTCATTCTGATGTTGTGGTCATATTACTTAAGAAACTTTTTAGTCAACCGATCCCAATCTTATTTAGCGTTCCTATCCAATTCGTGGTACTAGTCAATTGCAGGTCCAGTCAAGCTCAGGCAAATATACTTTACCTTTCATTTCTTTATGAGGGTGGTCCCCTTCATAATTAGTGTATACTACTTCACATAGGTCGAAGGGTTTAAAGTACCATTAAACCTCATTAGATTAGGAATTTTAAACTTCTAGGGCAATGGCTCATCCCCATCAAAATCTCTATCTTCAGGGTTCATACCCCTACTGGCTATCAGCAACCTAGACATGGCTTCAATCTTGTCCTCTATCTTTTTCAAAGTTGGATCCTCAACACTAGGACCCTTAATCCTTGTGTTTATGATTGGAGGGATATATTCTTTATCTTTCTCCTCTATAAAGTTTTTCTTAAAATCATACCTTCTTTCCCTCATTGGAGGGTGTCGAGGCACAACAACCTCAATTGAGGCAACATCCCCACATATATTAGCTTTACTGCACCACAAGTAGGTGCTACAGGTCGAGTTCTAGCATTTGCTGCTATGGAAGCAACCATCCCACCAATCATACCTATAAGCCTCTCTTCAAAGTATTGAAACCTCTTATCCAATCTCTTGTCCAAATCATCATGCACTGTCAAAGTCTTCTTGTACGTATGAGTAACATTTAACTTTTCCTTTAGGAATGGAAATCTCATTGTTGTATCGTCAGCTACTCTTCCAGTCTTACTTACCCTTTTAGTCTCATTAAATTGATCGTCAGCCATTTCTAATCTTATATCTTGACTGCATGCTGACAACTAACTTAAATCTAACTTAGAATTGACTTTTAAACCAAAATTTAAACCTAAACTTGACCTCAATAGCCTGGATATGGATCTTTGGACCAGGCAACCATTTGACCATTTAGACCACCTAGATGAGTTTACGATGGCAGCGAGAGTCAAACGTTAAGAATGATGTATGGTGAAGGATGCATGAACATGGTATATATATGATTCATGAATACAATGTATGCTTTTGTTAGGTATCAATCACAATCACAATCAACCAAGTACCAAATGGATGTGCATGGTGCATGATGAAAAATTAATAGCATAACATCTCTAATTAAAAATGCAAGTATATAGGTTTTAACTATTATATATTTTAACTAACTGATACAGATTGGGTTAGGCCTACTAGGGCATAGTAGCCTTTGACTGGTACCCTCCTAATTTATTTGAGTTTGGTCAGTATACAAAGGTCCATATAGCATGCAAACATCATTATGGTTATACAACCTAGGGAAAGTTGCTATGGTTATTACATGGGCTTAACTCAAGGTTGATGAAACTTTAGGGCTATCCAAGCATGGTCCCTGCTACTTGGTCTAGCTCATCACAAGCATAAGGACTGATGGATCACCATTTGATATACCACGTGGTATTAAACTTATACAAGTGGGTCTCTTTGACACCTCCCTACATTAAGTAAACTTAGGGCATGCTTCAAGATAGCATCGAGGCTAAAAAGGAATGCCTAACTTAATTCTAAAGCTCTAAAATGTATGCAAGAAATGCAATTTAGAAAAGAGATAGGTTTAATAATAAAACCCATCTATAAAGAACATAGCCAAGATGCTTTTAGGAATAATGTCTCTTTAGTTCCCAGTGGATTTGCCACTGTAACGAAGGCTGAAGATATTATTCGCTTTTGATTGGGTTCTTGGAGGCCCACATTTAGGGTCCAAAATTGGAGGATGCTCAATTTTAATCTCAAATTGGCCACTTTACCATAAAGAGGGATCAATCTTAATTTATGGTTGGTAGTTAACCCACGAAGGCATATACTAATGGGCCTAAAAAGGTAGGTGTCATGGGGTTGCCACCCCACAAAATGTCAAGAAATGAATCTCGACCTTTTGATTTCTAAACAGAGATTGGTGTTCAGGACATCACTCTTATTGGGCATCTTGGTTTGGTGTTATTTTATAAGTGAGTTTTAAAATTAATCCACTCTCATCTCTCACATGATGCAAGTAATAGAATTAAATAAACATCCTAATCATAGCAACAAAACATTAAATAAGTACTTAAAAGAATAAAATCTTAAAATATTACATAAGCAAATCGTCCAACAAGAAAAATAAATTACATATATAAATAAGGGCATTTATTTGAGTTGGGGACATTGTTTCCCTCATGCATATTTGCAAAAATCTCTTTTGTTTCTTTCGTTGAGCTTTGGATGAAAAATTGGACATTGGTCCAAGTTTTACAGAAAAACCTAGTTTATTAGTAGAAATAATTTTTTAATGCATTTTTCTTTTAAGCCTGCGCAAAAATTCCTTTTTTACTACCTATTACATCCCAAAAATGAAAATACATTCAAAACACCAAATAAACAAATGACATAAAAATAATTGAGATAATACTAAATAATAGCTAAATTAAGCAATAAAAGATATAACTAAGAGGGGTAACCCAAAATGAACACGAGTATACTAATTGACTGGGAGCATGAATTCCAATACAAGATGCCTTGTAAAAAACCATCCAAGATAAAAGATGAACATACTCACAAAACAATACAAAAAGGCAAATAAATTGGTACTTTGCAAATATGATAAAGGTAATCATTCCATTAATTACACAATACAAAATTCAATTATATACAAGACTAAAACACACAGAATAACACATGGATATCATGGAGATCAAATACACGACATAAAACATATAAAATACACAAGAATATACATTAAAAATGCCAAAAAATATCAATGGATGCCCCAAACAGGCGAAGGAAGGCCATATCTGAGGTGAGGGATGGGACGAGAGGAAGGCTCGCGACATCGTATCTATCAAAGTCAGTATTCTTTTCATTTGTCACCATTGAGTGGAACGAAAAGTAGATTTTTAGGACCCAAGATATGGAAAAGATCATAGAAAATACATTTTAAGCCAAATCATGCAATTATCAAGCCCTAAACCATGCTAAAGCAGTGTTTTAACACCAAATCATATGTAGTGCCAAATCTACAAGTGCACGATTTACTGATTATAGTTATTAAGATAACGTTCCCATGAGGATTATAGATTGATTATTACACACCATACTACTTGAGTTTAATCTTGTTTACAACCCTCAAATTCAAATTGTGAAATTAGACTACTTAATGAAATGCTAAAACTAAAATACTAATTAAATCTAGTTATTTATAGTCAAAGAAGGCAATTTAGATTTTGATGAAGTAATAATGATTATGAAACTTGATTCCATTCACCTAATACCATTATAATCTTTTAAATAAGCCAAATCGGAGTAAAGTTCTAATCCACCCTCTCGACATGAATTAGAGTGCCTAAAACATGCAATTACAAGTCTAATCCCTTAACTCCGATTAATAAACTAGTTAAATTTAATCACATATTCTAAGATTAATTACCAATCTTTAGCAATTATCTTAACACACTAATCTCTCAAGTAATGCCATGACAATGAATTACTATTAGTTATAAGACAAAGTATATCTCTTGACTACACTTTAACTTATAATGATAATCTCAGAGATACTAATAGGTAATTTTGTATTAAAAGACTATTAACCTTAATGGAAACAAAAATGTTGATAACATCATTCAAGTTTCCTAAAATTCACTCACTTAATTACAAAGAAGAAAGATATGGATAAAAAGAGTAGAAAGAAGTCTCTTAACCCTTTTCCAAACTCATAACAAAATTTTTCTTCTTCTTGTTGTCTTCTTCTCAAAAGAAAAGTAAAATAACTTTTTACGATATAAAAAAGTAAATTGCTCTTCTTTTGAAATGTAACTCTAAATCCCCCTCTCTTTCAACCATTTTCTAAAAATACATCTCCAAATTTGATGCCCCTTCAAATGCCTTTATAGGAGTGCACAACACTTGGTGAAAATGTATAAAGCTTGAGAAAACTTGTTAAAAGTAACTGCCCAATGGCTAGTTCTGTCCCACTCGCGACCCCTGTCGCACCTGTTATAGGAATGGGGTTTCATCCTTGGTTTTCTTCCTTGTTATGTCACGCTCGCGATGACCTATGAGCCTGCGATAGTTCCCATAAATTCTTCTTCCAATGGTGCCCATTAATGCTAGTGTTTTTTCTCTATTTTAAATACACACATAAAACACACAAAACACATAAAAGACACAAACTTCACATAAAAATAACTAAAATTACAGAAAAATTATTTAAACTCAGATGAAAAACATCAAGTAGACATACACAAACCTACATGCATAAATTCCCCACACTTGAATCTTTGCTTGTCCTCAAGTAAAACCTAAAATGCAAGGCACAAAAACATAACACAACTTAAAAACCAAAACAAAAGCAAACATATGGAGCTCATCATACTCAATGGACTCTTAAAAATATCATCTTGCAAAGTATTATTTTAAGTAGACAAATCTAAAAGCATTATTATGGATATACAAGGTTTAGCTTTCACATACAACTAATCAAAGAGTTATGCAAAGGCAAAGTTTAAAAGTATGAATACCATCAAAATTATATCTCTATAGCTTGCACCTCAACTTAGCAAATATCACAAAGTAAAAAAGCAACTCCCTCTCAAATAAAAATATTTCTGACGTCACTCCAACAAATATTGGCTTAGTGTTTCACTCTTTTTCCCTAGTACGCCTATACATCCATAAGCTTGTAATGCATAAAACATCTCCACTACTAGAATAAAAGAGTGAAAAAAATCAAATGGTCTTAATTAAGGTTGTAACTTAGCTAAGGCACAAGGTAGGTTAAATTTTTTTAAGTGGCTTATTCAAGTAGAGAGACAAGCAATCACCAAATTAAATGAGACTTGCAAGTAAACTTAGCATGTTACATGAAATATTTAACTCTTTTCCTAACACTGTTATCCCTAATTTCCTAAGACAATAATCCATTTTTCCTTTCATAACCTAGTTTGACTGTATTGATGTTTTTTCATTTTCTTCTTTTTTTCTAAGTTTTTTTTTTGCAGTAAATGTCTTTTGTTTCCATTAGAACTAGCAACATGCATAAAACCAACTAATTTCATCTCAAGTGATTTAACAATACTAATCCATCACAAGAAGGGTGCCAAAAATAAAGTTAAATGATCAAAAAGTAGGGTAAGGCTAGAAATACGTTTATCAAAGAAATAGGTTAAAAGCTTAAAATCGCTACCTAAAGTTAAAAAGGTGATTTATTTAAGCAAGTTAAAATGGGTTATTCTAAGTGCCCTTATCATTTCTCATGCACCTTTCATCCTAAATGCAATCTTAAAGATTATCCATTGTTGGGGATTTATTTGAATCCTTAGTCACACTACACTGTGTATAGGGTGAGTAGGGTATCATTCCAAAGGGAACAGAGTAATTTTGTATTGAAATCACAAATAGTAGATGGATAGGTATCAAATAAAATGGAGATTATGTAATTATTTAATGACTAAACTACTATATATATATATATATTAAATTGATTTTGGATAAAAGATGACTTAAATGATGGTATGAACATACACTAGAACTAAAAGAGTAATTTCATTTAAGAACAAGTAAAGACAATGGTATGAATAAAATGATTGGAGAATTTAGACAAGGTTCTTTAAAGCAACTCTTATTATGAAGTTATATGCCAATTCTTTAACCCCTTAAAGTGAATTCCTTATATCTAAGTAAATTCAAAGACTTCAAGTAAATTCATTTGTTTTTCCATCAAAGAATTCCAACTCTTGTTGTGAATAAATTGACTATCATGCTAATTATGGTGATCAAGCATAAAAAGCAAATCAATGCACACAAATGGATTTAAATCATACTTCATTCATAAAAATAATAAACATGTCTTAAATAAATTCTATTGTATAGTTATAATGTATAAAAGAAACTTAGCCAAATACACATTTGAAATAAAAATGAATAAGAGAAAAGAAACATCAACACTCCCCAGAGTTTTACTTTCTAAATAGACCTTCTGATATATCTCTTATTCCTTTGGCTTTGCTCTTTTGTCATCATCTAAAAACTAAGTAAAAGTGTTTGTCCAAATAACTGTACTAAACTCAAAACTAAAATTGATCGATCCCTTTCTTTAATTAATGCCATCCATATTTATAGAGGGAATAGCTCTATAAACATGTCTCTTTAGAATGGTTTTCAATATGAAAAGTTGCCATGAAAGGTCTTGATGGTTGGTTGAGAAAACTTATGCTAAAAAATTATGTCGCTTGAAAATAGTTGCCAATACTGACTCGTGAATGTCTTCATGAGTTGTGATCTTTCACATGCTGCATCACTTTCACATTCTCTTCTCTGCCTATTGAGTCATGAATGCCTTCATAACTTGTGAATGGTGTTGCGACTTGTGAATGATTATCTGACTCGTGAGCCTTCTTCTTTTCTACACTCGTGAAACACCTCACAACTTGGGCATGGTTGTTCGAGTCGTGAATATTGGTCCCCTTCTCCACTTTTACACCCACTTTGACCTAAAATATAATTAAACACAATAATTAAACAAAAACACCTAATATATATATAATATTACATACTTAGCTACTTGAATGAAAGAAAATACATACTAAATAATAGACTATTTTACATGGTATAAAATTCCCCCACACTTAAACCTTACTTGTCCTTAAGCAAGAGAAAAAAAATGAGAAAATTGAATTCCAAATTAAACTAAGTAAGATATACTATAGAGCATTGTTCAATATGTATTTTGAATAGGATTGAAATGAAATCAAAGACCTTAAACACCAAAAATATCAGTAAATCAAATCTTAAAACATGCATTCTAAATTTAACAAATCACCTAAGTTTAGTAAGTCCAACATAAAGAGTATAGAGTCTCAAAACTAACCATGCTCATGAGAGAACATTGATCATAAAACTTAAGGTTCTAAAATTGTTAGCTGCCTTTTTAGGACAATTTGCAAGCACTTATACCCTTAATCCAATCTCATGGCATTTTTAGACTTCACTTTTTTTCTGAATATAGGTGTACTTTATCCCATGAATTTGAAGTAGCAAGAGGATGTAGTAATGGGTGCATTTTATGCTCCATCCCATACTTTATTGAAATTTTTTGTGTATGCATCTTGCGTTTATTTCATTTTTTTCAACATTTTTTTCTTTCTTCTAACTAGTCCTCATCCATTATTGAAAGGCCTAAGGGTAAGTATTATGGCTATAGTTTCCATGAGGCAACTAGAATCCTAAAATCTTAAACTAAATGATCAAGTCATAACCTTAAAGCATAGTTAGTAAAGAGACTAAATAACCTAAAATGTTGAAAGAAGTAAAAAGAGATGACTTGAAAACACAAAACACATTCCAAAAGCTTTGAAAAACTAATAAAATGAGTATAAAAGGTAAATTATTTAACATAACAACCTATAGTATATACAAAGTGAACAATGCTTATAATAAAACATACGAAAAAGTCTAGTCTAAATGAAGAAAAAATACACACACAAACAGACATACAACTATAATGTAAACAAAACATGCAACACACAAACATACCCCCCCCCTCCGCCCCACACTTAGAATAAACATTGTCCTTAATGTGAAGAAAAAAAACAAAAAGAAAAAGACAAACTAAAGAATATAGGAAAAGAACTCCCCTGAAAATCATGGTAAAGGTGGAGGAGAGGACACCACATAGCCCGATTGTGCAATGAAGGTATCAACCTTGTGCTCAAGTCGTCTTTGATGTCTAACCCAGTGATTAGTTACTTGCTCCAAAGATGTAAGTTGATTGTGAATGGTGCATTGATTTTGCAATAATTGGGTAAACATGGAATGAATGTTATTTGAAGAAGCTCCAACAACGGGAGAAACAACAGCCTCTTCACTAGGGACATCATCCATGGTATCGTCACTATGCCCATGCTCCTCTTACCTTGCCTCATCGGAAGTACTCTCTACAACAGCTTCTTATAGAGCAGAAATCCCTGTAAGGTCCTTTTAGTAAGATCGTGAAAGCGGTGGAATGAATTGAAATGCATTGTTAACAATTTCACCACGAACAAAAAGATGTTTAGAAAAATATAAACATGGAAGGACATGATCATAAGTACGTAAATCAATATCAATACTCCTAGCAATAGTAGAAATGGCATGGCCATGTGTAAGGGGAGACTCTGGATGACTAACACATTGCATTAACTGATTAAAAATCCAATATGACCAATAAACAGATTTACAATTGTGCACACACCACATCAAAAACAACTCATGATGGGAGACTATATTAAATTCAATCTTATTAAAAACAATAGAAGCAAGGATCTTATGCAAAATCCAATATTTCAAATATGTGATAAACATAGATTTAGCCTCCCTAGCCCTAAATGGCATGGTCAATCCAATAAGAAAATTCCAGAAATTATTAGGTCCATAAATCTTAGGAGGAGCACATAATCTAGTTTGCTTAAAGCCAAAAATCCTATGCTACATAAAATAGGTAAGATTATAGTCGGTACCATCTAAATCAAAGTCCAACAGCCTAGAGTTTTCTTCATTTTTTTAAATTGGTATAAAATTCTAAAACCAAATCAGTATAGAAATGTTCATGCATATTAACAAATCGTAGTAATTCACATTGAGACAATATATCATTTACAGCATCAAGCATACCTACTTGTTCAAGGAGAGAGTCTGGAAAATACTTACATTGTGAGATAGCCCTATCCTTAAGAGTAAGAAATCGATTACCTTCATACATAGAGGAAATAGTAAACTGAGCACCAAATTGGGATGAAAAATTTTCAAGTTATGCCTTATCTCCCACTTGTTGTCCTCTTAAAGATGAGGGGTTCTTTGTTCTCACCATGATGGAAAAAGAAAAATATAGAGAAAGAAGAAATGCAAAACCATAGAAGTAAAAGGAGAAGAAGAAGAAAAAACACACAAAGATGAAATATAAAGAAGAAGATGAAGTAAGAGAAGAGAAGAATGAAAGACAAAGGAGAAAGAAGACAAGTGCACGAGTGAAGAAGGAAAGAAAATGTTGGCAAAAAAAAAGTAACTACAATATTTATAAAGAACTTAAAGAGGGAATAGTGAAATGACAGTGAAAAGGCACGTTGTTTCACAAACCCTAATGGCAGTTGTAACTCCCTCTTTTATTTTAAATTAATTAATTTTAGTTAAATAAAATGAAAACACAATATGGGACTAATTAAGATGAATAATAATTAAAATAAAGAAAGAAAATAAAACAAACAAATCAGTAAAGAATACCAACTGAGAATCACGACTCGTGAAGATTTGGAGGAGTGGATCACGAGTCGAACAATTATTCACGACTCGTGAAGATTTTCGTTTGTGGCACACGTGAAGGGTTTTAAGAGTCGAACAGGACTCATGAAAGAGGACTCTCTGTTTCACTCGTGAAGCCACTCATGAGTCGAACCTGGACTGAAAAATTACATGCACAAGTCGAACAAATGTTCACGACTCATGAAGAGTTTGCTTCTAGGACACTTGTGAACATCTTCAAGAGTCGAACCTCATTCGTGAACGTGTCCCTATGCTACAACTTTTCTGCAAAAATTACTTAACTCGATCCAAAATTCAAGAAGACAAGATAGTTATTAGACAATAAAAACTAAAACTATAAAATACATAAAACATAATAAAAAATAAACCATAAAAAAAATAAAATCTAAACTAAGAAAACTAATCCTAAACACAAAAATATTTTTATGCAGGAGAAGAATGTAATAAAGAAACTGTTTAGGCATGAATTAATATATCACTAACGAAATAAGATTTTAACCTATGTCCATTAACCTTAAAAACTTCCCCTTTTTCATTAGCAATATCTACAGCTCCATAAGAGTAAATTTGGACCACCTTAAAAGGACCCGACCTTAAATTTACCAGGAAATAGCTTCAATCTTGAATTATACAATAAAACTAAATCACCAACCTTAAATTCTTTCTTTAATACATGATTATCATGTCATAATTTAGTTATTTCTTTATATAACCTAGCATTTTCATAAGCATTCATACGAAGTTCTTGTAATTGAAGCAATCCCTTCCTACCAACTTGTTGCATATCAAAATTCAATACCCTAGTTGCCCAATAGGCTTTATGTTCTATTTCAACAAGTAAATGATAAGATTTACCATAAACCAATTGATAAGGAGTAAGGCCTATGGGAGTTTTAAAAGCTGTTCTATATGCCCAAAGAGCATCATCTAGCTTAAGTGTCCAATTCTTTCTTAATCTAGAGACTGTTTTCTCCAATATCCACTTAAGCTCTTTATTGCTAATTTCAACTTACCCACTAGTTTAAGGGTGATAAGGTGTATCAATTTTATAGGTTACACTATATTTCTTTAATAATTGCTCTATGACCTTGTTACAAAAATGAGATCCACCATCACTAATAATTGCCCTAGGTGTTCCAAATCTAGGAAATATAAGTTTCTTAAGCATTTTCTTGACCACCTTAGCATCATTAGTAATGGTTGGAATTGATTCCACCCATTTTGAGATATAGTCAACTATAACCAAAATATATCTATTACTTAAAGAACTTGAAAATGGGCCCATAAAATTCATACCCAAAATATCAAATAATTCGACTTCTAAAATACCATTTAAAGGCATCTCATTCCTCTTAGATAAATTCCCCATTCTTTGACACTTATCACAACTAATCACACATTCTTTTACATCCTTAAACAATGTGGACCACCAAAAACCAGCTTGCAACACTTTGGAAGCTATCTCAGAAACTCCAAAATGACCTCCTACGACATATGAATGACAATAAGCCACCACATCACTCACTTCCTCATGAGGAATACACCTCTTAATTAGCCCATTAACATATCTCCTATATAACAAGGGTTCTTCCCAATTGTAAAATTTAACATCATGAAGGAATTTCTTCCTTTACCTATAATCAAGACCATATGGAAGCACACCACTTACCAAATAGTTTGCTATATTAGTAAACCATGGCACATCCCTTGAAACTACACTAAAGAGATGTTCCCCATGAAAAGCTTCATCAATGGGCACACCATCATCACTATCCTTCAAGACACTTTGGGTCAACCTAGATAAATGGTCAGCTACTAGGTTTTCTTTCCCCTTTTTATCCATTATTTCCTAATCAAACTCTTACAACATTAAAATCCATCTTAACAACCTAGGCTTAACATCTATTTTAGTCAAGAGGTACTTGAGGGCAGCATTATCAGAATAAATAATGACTTTTTGCCTTACAAGATAAGCCCTACATTTATCAAATGCATAAACTATGGCCAAGAGTTCTTTTCAATTGTAAAGCAATTAATTTGGGCATCATCTAGTACCTTACTAGCATAATAAATAACAGAAGGCTTCCCTTCAATTCTTTATTCTAAAACAGCCCCAATGGCATAATTACTAGCATAATACATTAATTCAAATGGTTGCTCCCAATTTGGTGGTTGCAACACCGGTGAAGTGACAAGAGCATGTTTAAGAGTTTCAAAAGAATTAAGACATGCCTTATCAAAATTAAAATCAACATCTTTTCCTAGTAATGTGCACAAAGGTTTGGCTATCTTAGAAAAATCTCTTATAAATCTTCTATAAAATCCAGCATGACCTAGAAAGCTTCTAACATCTCTAACATTCTTAGGAGGAGGAAAATTAGCAATAATTTCAATTTTACCTCTATCAACCTCAATCCCCCTATTAGAGACTAAATTTTCTGAGACAATACCCTCTTATGCCATGAAATGACACTTCTCTCAATTTAAAACCAAACCATGCTCCATACATCTATCAAGCACCTTAGAAAGATTAGACAAGCAGTTTTTATACGTAGTGCCATACACACTAAAATCATCCATAAAAACTTCTACACATTGATCAATGAGATCACTAAAAATAGAGAACATGCATCTTTGAAAGGTGCCCGGTGCATTACATAAACCAAAAGGCATACACCTAAATGCAAAAGTTTCATATGGACATGTAAAAGTTGTCTTAGATTGATCATATAGATGTATAGGTATTTGCTAAAAACCACTTAGACCATCTAACTAACAAAAATAAGAAAAATTAGTTAATTTTTCAATAACTTGGTCAATAAAAGGCAAAGGGAAATGGTCCTTCCTTGTAGCTTTATTCAATTTTCTATAGTCAACACGCATACGGCATCCTATGATAGTTCTAGTAGGAATTAAATCATTATTATCATTACAAATAACAGTTAAGCCACCCTTTTAAGGGATAACTTGAATAGGACTCACCCACTTACTATCACTAATGGAATATATTATGCCATTATCAAGCAATTTAATGATTTCTTTCCTCACTACCTCCTTTAGAGTTAGATTAAGCCTTATTTGACCTTCAATTGAAGGCTTAGAATGCTCCTTTAAAAATATTCTATGCATACAAATTTTTTGTGCAATCCCTTTTAAATCACTTATAGAGTACCCCATGGCATTTCAATGAGCAAGCAAAATATCACGTAAAGCACTCATATTTTTCTTATCAATCGAAGAATTAACAATGAAAGGTAATTGAAATTTTCAATCAAGATAATCATACCTTAAAATTGAAGGTAAAGGCTTGAGTTCAAGTTTAACTTCCTCATTTGATGTCTTTGATGGGATATCCTCATCCTTCCTCAAAAATTCAAACCTTGAGAATCCTCGATGAAAAGGATAAGAGGCAACTTGCAAAACCCCATCACAACTTTCATTTAAACTATATGGTGCAATAGAGTTTTGACTAACACAATTATGAACAACATTATCAATGCACTCATCAAGAACATCATATGCATCAATTTTATTCACAAATTCTATTGGTGAAGACTTAACCATCCCAAATACATTAAACCCAATTATTTCACCATTAACTTCAAGAGATATTTCTCCATTTTTCATATCAAAAATAGCCCAAGCACTAATTAAGAAAGGCCTACCAAATAAAATAGGAATTTCAGGATCCTTATATATTTCAAGCACAACAAAATCAGCAAGTATCACAAATTTACCCACTTTGGTAGGGAAATTTTCAAGTATGCCTATAGGGTGTGAAATAGATTTATTTGCCATAGATAAATACATGTTAGTAGGCTTTAATTCACCTAAATCAAGCCTTTTATAAATAGAATAGGGTATAAGACTTACACTAGCACCCATGTCACATAAAGCCTTATAAAAATGAGTTCCACCTATTACACAAGGAACCGTAAAACAATCTGGATCCTTTAGCTTAGGTGAATAATTAGAATACATTGCCTTAGACTCTTCTATCAAGGAAACATAACCATGTGCTTCAAGTTTACCCTTATGACTTACAATTTCTTTTAAAAATTTTGCCTATGATGGCATATCCTTAATTGCATCCACAAAGGGTATAGTTATAGTAAGTTCCTTCAAATAATTCAAAAACTTGCCAAATTACTTATTAAGATTCCTCCTAATAAATCTTTGAGGAAAAGGTAAAACATTTAAATTAACTTTAGGGTTGTCTTCCCTAGATGAGGTGATCTTTTCCTTAGATTGATTAGACTTCTTTTTCACATCATCATTTTTCCTAGCTTCTATAGCATGCTCATCATCCACAAGAAAATCATCTTTACCCCTAATGCCACTCTCAATATTTTTTCTACTCCTTAACATAATAGATTGAACCGATTCATAAGGTAAAAATTCTGGTTGGCATGGAAGTCTGCCAAATGGTTTAGCACTAGAAGTGACTTGTTAAGCCAATTGGGTTTCAAAAATCTTATTGTGGGTAACAAGTTGGTCAATCTTTGTATTTATTTGCTTAAATTGCTCCTCATTTTGTTTATTAGTAGTCATTTGATGGTTAACGAATTGCTCCATTAAATTCTTAAGATGGGATTTAGGTTGTTGAGGGTTAAAAGGTGGTTTGATTGGAAAAGCTGAAGGATTAGGTATTTTGGTCATAGGGTTACTATTTGGAGGGTTTAATTGGACATTTGGGTGAGACTAAGAAAAATCAAGATGGTTCCTCCATTGAGGATTATAATAATAAGAATTTTGACCCATCCTTTGATTATAACTACCTTGGACAAAACTTACATCCTCACTAGATCTCTCATTACAATTTGCATACATATGAGGTCTACCACATTTTTCACATACTTGACTCACATTTTCAAGATTAGATTGAGAATTACTTACCAACTTAGTCAAGGCTTCAACTTTAGCCATCAATAGATTAATGGAATCTAATTCTAAAAATCCCCTAGCCTTAGCCATCATGGGTTCCTTTCCCATATAGCCTTGTGAGGCCAATTTTTCCAACAAAGTTTCTGCTTCCTTGGCTGTTTTCTCCATCCATTTTCCACCTGAGGCAGCATTTACAATATTTTTATTTTTTTCCATTAGTCCACTATAAAAGATTTGAGAAATCATCCAATCCGGCAAGCCATGGTGAGGACATTACCATTGGAGTTCCTTAAATCTTTCCAAAGATGAATAAATAGTTTCATTAGGCAATTGTTTAAAAGTAGTTATTTGATTTCTAAATTTTTCTATTTTATGGGGTGGAAATATTTATGAAGAAAAGCTTGTTTAAGTTGATCCCAAGTAGTGATTGTCTCACTAGGTATACTAACATGCCAAATTTGTGCTTTTTCTTTTAAAGAAAATGTAAATAGCCTAAGTCTTATAACATCATTACTTACTTCATTAATTTTAAATGTAGCACAAATATTAAGAAAAGCAAGGATACGAGCATAAGGGTCTTCCCCTTGCTAACCTCCAAATTGGTTATTTTGCACCATTTATATGATTGCCGGTTTGATCTCAAAGTTGTTGTTGGCAATGGCCGGTGCCACTATTCCTCCAAAGCTTTTAGAAATATTAGGCATGGAAAAATCTCCAAGAGTTTTCCTTTCTTGATCCGCCATATTTTGAATATTGAGACTTTCTTCCAACTTAGCCCTTTGTTCTTCTTCTAATCGCAATATAAGTTCCCTACACAAAATCAAAAGAAACTTTTAGTCTAGAATCATAATAACAAAAACTCTAATACTTTTACAAAGAATAAAAGAAAAAATAAAAATTCATACATAAAAATAATAACTACTAATATCATACAGTCCTAAAGCAACTACTGCTTTGTTTTAATCAATAAAAATTCATTTAAACCGTTTCCCGACAACAGCGCCAAAATCTGATGGGGATTTATTTGAATCCTTAGTCACACTAGATTGTGAATAGGATGAGTAGGGTATCGTTTTGAAGGGAACAAAGTAATTTTGTATTGAAATCATAAATAGTAGATGGATAGGTATCAAATAAAATGGAGATTATGTATTTAATTTAATGACTAAACTACTATATATATATTAAATCAATTTGGATAAAAGATGACTTAAATGATGGTATGAACATACATTAGAACTAAAAGAAGTAATTTCATTTAAGAATAAGTAAAGACAATGGTATGAATAAAATGATTGGAGAATTTAGCCAAGGTTCTTTAAAGCAACTCTTATTGTCATTAAAGGTATTTTCATTTAGAGTCTATAAGCATTCTTATGTCATTATAGAGATAAATAAAAATTATGAAGCTCTATGCCAATTCTTTAACCCCTTAAAGTGAATTCCTTATCTCTAAGTAAATTCAAAGACTTCAAGTAAATTCAATTGTATTTCCATCAAAGAATTCCAACTCTTGTTGTGAATAAATTGACTAATATGCTAATTATGGTGAACAAGCATAAAAAGCAAATCAATGCACACAAATGGATTTAAATCATACTTCATTCATAAAGATAATGAACATGTCTTAAATAAATTATACTGCATAGTTGTAATGTACAAAAGAAACTTAGCCAAATACACATTTGAAATAAAAATGAATAAGAGAAAAGAAACATCATCACTCCCCAAAGTTTTACTTTCTAAATAGACCTTATGTTATGTCTCTTATTCCTTTGGCTTTGCTCTTTTGTCATCATCTAAAAACTAAGTAAAAGTGTTTGTCCAAATAATTGTACTAAACTCAAAACTAAAACTGATCGATCCCTTTCTTTAGTTAATGCCATCCATATATATAGAGGGAATAACTCCATAAACATATCTCTTGAGAATGGTTATCAATGTGAAAAGTTGCCCTAAAAGGTCATGATGGTTGGTTGAGAAACCGTATGCTGAAAAATTATGTCGCTTGAAAATAGTTGCCAATACCTACTCGTGAATGTCTTCACGAGTCGTGATCTTTCATATGCTGCACCACTCGTGAACAACTTGCCGTCTTGTGAACATTATCTTCTTTGCCTATCGAGTTGTGAATGCCTTCACGACTCATGAATGGTGTTGCGACTCGTGAATGATTGTTTGACTCGTGAGCCTCCTTCTTTTCTGCACTCGTGAAACACCTCACGACTCGTGCATGGTTGTCAGAGTCGTGAATATTGGTCCCCTTCTCCACTTTTACACCTACCTTGACCTAAAATACAATTAAACACAATAATTAAACAAAAAAACCTAAAATATAAATAATATTACATACTTAGCTACTTGAATGAAAGAAAATACATAATAAATAATAGACTATTTTACATGGTATCATCCACCATAAGTTTTAGAGTATATAACATACAAGGGTACTTTAACAAGAAAATATATCATCATTGTAGGCTCGAAACTCATAAGGTAATATCCAGAGTCATTTTAAACAATGCTCCAATTACTCAAGCCAAGGTACATGTATGAAGAAACATACTTAAAAAACAACCATCTCCAAATGATACTCTGCCTAACATAATCCCTCACAGGTGCACACTCAACCAAAATAAGTGCTCCACAAATATTCCCTAATATTTCATCAACTAAACTTATACTCACAACAAGGTAATGAAAGGGCACAATAGTGCCACAATAAACTCATCAAGTACTTTGGCTCCATAAATAAAACACAAGCTAAACATGTAACCTAAGCATAAAAACACTAACTGCCCCACACTTAAAGGACACAATGCCCTTATTATGTGAAAAAGAAACAAATAAGTCAAAAAACAACCCAAACACATATACACAATGCATGAAAACACATAAAACAAAACAAACAAAAGTAAGAGAAGAAAAATTGCACTTATTGTGCAGCACTTGGAGAACCGGATAGTGATAGACTGAACTTGACATTCTGTTGTTTGAAAAAAGATAATAATATGCGGGTCAAACTCTTATGGCTCTTATGTAGAGTCTTCTTATCATGCTCAAAGGCATCCACTTTGAAAGCTAAAGTTTTGGTGCTTGCTTGTATGGTTTCCAACCACTCTAGAACTTTACCCAAACTTGTAGAACTACCTTTATCCTTACCTTTCATCTCCAAATTAGTGGGCTCATCATCATCATCACTACTCTCACTATCATCAGCATCAGTAGAAGCAAAAATTGTGCTTTTAACACTCTTATAACGAGAAACAAACTTAGAAGGCCAGCTCCCCTTGTCAATTGGTTAGAATTTCTCAAAAACTTAACATCTAACATGGAAACACATTCACCCTTATCAATCTCAAAACCATGTAATTGCCCTAAACAACCAAGCACAATACCAGTCACCATATGCCCCATACCTATAGTTTTACTTTTAGTAATAGAAGCATGATATAAACCATCAAAAATAACATCAATCGAGCATGGTATTTTCCTAGATTACACAAGGTTTAACATAAAAAGGTCTTTGGCCTGAACTTTATTACTCTTGACCCGACCGAATAAAGCATGGCATATAAATTTTTGAAATAATAACAACACATTAGCTTTAAATTGTCTATTAGTAAAATTCTTGTTATCAAACCTATTTAACTCTATCAATTTTTGCCATATAGTCGAGGGAGTAAAATTTTGAGGCACAAAAGTAAGTCCATTTAGTGGAAACCCAAATACATACTTAATACCATTATGCCAAAATTTCAATTTGATTTTACTCTTATCGACATATTTAAGAGTGATGAAAAATCAATGGCCCAGTCTCTCCTAACAGGCAAAGTCATGTGGGCAAACTCACCCCTTTTCATATATTTCAAGTATTTGTCAAATTTATACGAAATGCCCAAATCTTCTGACAAAGAAAAATCTAAATGCCACACACAAACATAATTTTTCTTAGAAAAGTATTGAAACTTCTTACCTTCTGCTTCCGAATGAATGGGAAAAGGGCAATCTTACATGTAAGAGAGAATGGTAATACCTGCTCAATAAATGAAGACGAAACCCCCTTGCATTTTCTCTTATCAGCCACTATCTTCGATCGCACCATGGTAAAAAGAAATAGCACCCATAAGATAGACAAATAGCAAAGAACAAACTGAAAAAATAATATCAAAAGAAAAGAAGGAATAGGCAAAGATGAAAGTAAGAAATTGGAGAGGAAAAGTTGAAAATGTAAAAAGAAAATGCTGAAAGTAACCCAAAAATCGTTCAAGGGCCTTATATAGGGTAGGTGAAAAGAAGGAAACTACTAGAAAAACCCTAAAAATATTCAAATTTTGCATTTTGTTGCAATCACAATAGAACCCAATGCAGTACTCCCTCGCACTCGCAATAATGATGCACTCATGACAAAGAGCAACCTTGTAATCCACCAAATAAAGTCACACCCATGACAGTGTCGTGCTCGCAATAGAGAAGAATAATTAAACAATAATGAGAACTTGAAAAAAATAGAAAATTTTGTAATTACACTTCAATGACATTACATAAAATAGCCTGTGGACACAATATTACATGAAAATAAACACAACAGTACACGTACCAAATACAAATAACATAATACACAACATAAACAAGCAAAACACAATAAACAAACACAAAGTAAAGACAAAAATAACCTAAGATTATTTCACAATCAAACATAGAGAGATGCATGAAACCTCTTTACCATGAAAAGTGGCTTTTAGGTACACCTTACACCGCTGACCATTAGCTTTAAACAATTCACCTTTTTTTATTTTAAAGTTATAAATAACCATGGTCAAACACTTGAGTAACCTCAAAAGGTCCACTCCACCAAGACCATAATTTTCTAGGGAACAACTTTAATCTAAAGTTGAATAAAAAGACTTTGTCTCCCACCTTAAAGCTTTTATACTTAATATGAGCATCATGCCATATCTTAGATCTTTCCATATAGATTTTAGCATTCTCATATGAACAAAATCGTAACTCATTAAGTTCATTTAATTGTAAACATCTTTTCACACCAACCTCCTTAAGATCATAATTCAAGGTCCTAATGGTCCAATAAGCCTTATGCTCTAACTCGACGGGCAAATGACATGCTTTACCATACACTAAACTATATGGTGACATGCCAATTTGTGTTTTAAATATAGTGCAATATGCCTAAAGTGTATCATAAAATTTGTGTGCCCAATCTTTCCTTGAACTAGAGATTATTTTCTAAAGTATCCATTTAAGCTCTCTATTTGAAACCTCTACTTGACCACTAGTTTATGGGTTGTAAGGAGTAGCTATCCTATAGTGAACACCATATTTATGCAATAAGGAAGCAAAAGATCGGTTTATGAAATGTGTACCTCTATCACTTATTATGGCCCAAGGCACTCCAAATCTTGAAAAGAGCTTTTTAAAAACTTTGCAATTGCCTTTGAATCATTAGTTAGTGTTGCTTTGGCTTCCACCAACTTTGATACATAATCCACCCCAACCAAAATATAGTTTTGTCCAAAAGATGTAGAGGAAGGACCCATAAAGTTTATTCCCCACACATCAAATATTTTGACCTCTAAAATGTTATTCAAAGGCATTTCATCTTGTTTCCCTATATTACCAACCCTTTAACACCTATTACAATTGGTTACAAAACTCCTAGCATTATGAAATAAAAGTAGGCCAATAAAACCCACATTCAAGCACTTAAGATATAGTTTTGGTACTCCTATTATGACCCGAATATAAAGAGGAATGGCAATGCTTTAAAATGTTTACATATTCTTCTTTACTCACACACCTACGTATAATTCCATCCCCACCTATCTTAAAAAAATAAGGCTCCTCCCAAAGATAGTTCTTAACATCATAAAAGAATTTCTTCCTTTGTTGCCATGTCAACCCGTATGGCATAATTCCTGGAGCAGCACCAAAAACTTGTAATGCTAAATCTACAAACCAAGGGGTATGTACCTACACAATTGACATTTGAGCCTCATCTAGAAAAAATTCATTAATCTCATTACTATCCACCAATGGTCCTTCATTATTTTCTAATCTAGATAAATAATTGGCTACCAAATTTTCAGAGTCTTTCCTATCCCTAACCTCAATGTCAAATTCTTGTAGCAAAAGAAGCCAACGTATCAGACAAGGCTTAACATCCTTCTTAGAAAACAAATACCTAAGGGCTACATGATCCGTATAGATTATAACCTTAGACCCTAATAAGTAAGATCTAAACTTATCATATGTATAAAATACCGCTAACATTTCTTGTTCTGTTGTTGTATAATTCAATTGAGGTACTGATAATATATGGTTAACATAGTAAATTGTATGCAAATGTTTATCTTTGTGCTGACCTAACACACACCCCACTGCTAGGTCACTAGCATCATATATTATCTCAAAGGGTACATTCCAATTAGGAGAAGTTATAATTGGTGCACTTAAAAGAGCTTTTTTTAATCACTCAAAAGCTTCTATACATGCGAAAGAAAAATCAAAATGCACATCTTTAACCAATAAATTAGTTAAAGGCTTCGCAATTAATAAAAAATCCTTAATGAAACTCCTATAAAATCCAGCATGATCTAAAAATGATCTAACACCCTTAATAGTAGGTGGAGGCAACTACTCTATTAGCTCAATTTTAGCCCTATCAAACTTTATACCCCTTTAGAGATCTTGCATCCTAGAACTATCCCTTCGTTAACCATGAAATGACACTTTTCCCAACTAAGTACCAAATTGGTCTCCTCACATCTAGCTAGAACTCTATCCAACTTACTCGAGCATAGTTCAAAAGAATCACCATAGACTAAAAAATCATCCATGAACACTTCCATTATCTCCTCGATCATATCCCAAAGGGCATTCATCTATAGGCAAAAGTTTCATAAGGACAACTAAATGTTATTTTCTTTTAGTGACTAGGGTATACAAAAATTTGAAAATATCCTTAAAATCTATCTAGAAAGCAATAATAGGAATTGTCGGCTATCCTTTCTAACATTTGATCGATGAATGGTAAAGGAAAGTGATCCTTCTTAGTAGCATAATTTAATTTCCTATAATTAATAAAGTCCACTAACCTGTGATGGTTCTAGTAGGAATTAAATCACCATTCTCATTTCATACTACAGTCATACCCCTTTTCTTCGATACACATTGGATGGGACTCACCCAAACACTATCCAAATTTGGATAGATAATGCCAACATCTAATAACTTAATGACCTCTTTCATATTGGGGTTAAGCCTCCTTTGTCTATTAGATTTAGGTTGGAAATCATCTTTCATATGAATTCTATGCATCACAACATTGGGACTAATTCCCTTTTAATTCAGAAATCTGCTAACCTATGCTTTTTATTCTCCTTCTTACAACCCTTATTAACAAATTTTTCTCCTCTTTAGTGAGTTTGTTAGAAACAATAATATGTAAAGTGCTACTGTTACCCAAAAATGCCTACCTCAAATGGATTGAAAGCTCCTTTAACTCAACGTTAGGTGGACTTATAATGGATGGTGGAAAGGATGCCTCATTTCGATATAAAAGTTCTAGCTTTAAGCTATCTTGCTTCTTTTCCTCTTGAACCTCTCTAATGGGGATTTATTTGAACCCTTAGTCTCACTAGACTGCGTATAGGATGAGTAGGGTATCGTTCTAAAGGGAACGGGGGTAAATTTTGTATTGAAACCACAAATAGTAGATGGATAGGTAGCGAATAAAATATAGATTATGTATTTAAATAAATATCTAAACTACTTTGCATATATTAATGAAATTGGATTAAAGATGACTTAAATGATGGTATGAACATACATTAGAAATATGAAATAGTAATTCATCTAAGAACAAGTTCTAGTAATTATATAAAGAAAGTGATTGGAGAATTTAGCCAAGATTCTTTAAAGCAACTCTCGTTGTCAGTAAAGATGTTTTCATTTAGAGTCTATAAGCACTCTCATGTCATTATAGAGATAAACAAAAATTATAAAGCTCTATGCCAATTCTTTAACCCCTCAAAGTGAATTCCTTATCTCTAAGTGAATTCAATGCTTCAAGTACATTCATTTGTTTTTCCATCAAAGAATTCCAACTCTTGTTGTGAACAAATTGACTAACATAGCAAATCAATGCACACAAATGGATGTAAATCATACTTCATTCATTGTAATAATAAACATGTCTTAAATAAATACTAGTACATATTTATAATGTACAAAGGAAACTAGCCAAATGCATAATTGAATTAAAGTTAAACAAGAGAAAGAAACTCATCTCTTGTTCTCTTGACTTTGTCCCTTTGTCATCATCTAATAAAATCTAAGTAAAAATATTATCCAAAACAAAACTATATTTCTAAAAACTAAACATTGATTTCTCTCCTTTTCTTCAGAGATTTACTCCCATATTTATAGAGATTAACTCTACAAATATGCCCCCTCAAAAACCACGAAAGGCTGCTCTGAAAAGACATAATGTTTGGCTGAAAAATCGGGTACAAAAGGTCACAACGTTTGGGAAGCAGTATCTTGTCCGACTCGTGAACACCCTCACGAGTCGTGAACTCCATCTAATCTTCTGGACTCGTGAGCTTTATTCCTGAGTTGTGATCCATATCATGACTCATGAACAAGATGTCGAGTAGTGAATGTTCCTCCTCTGCCTCACTCATGAATCTCCAGTCCGGTCTCGTGAATTCTTGTCCGAGTAGTGAGCCACTTCACGACTTGTGATCTTCATCTTTGAATCTTTACCAGCTCTTCATTCTTTTTCACACTTCACCATCTTTAACCTAAAAACACACATAAACACATAAATTGAACATAAACACATAAAATACACATAATATTACATACTTAGTTACATAAATAAGAGAAAACACACACTAAAAAGTAGACATATTACATGACATCACTCTCCATCAAGATTTACCTTCTATTGACCTGCATCATACAAACCTTTCATGCACACATTTTCATCCATTGGCTATTTAAGTACTTTGTCCTTGTGATAATCTATGTTATTTTCCCCTATTCTTAAAACTAAAGTCCCCTCATATACATCAACTAATGCCCTACCAGTTCGCATAAATGGTCTTTCTAAAATCAATAGGCATTTAACATCATAAGCAAAATCCAAAATCACAAAATCAATAGGCAAAATGAATTTATCTACTTTAACTAGCACATCATCCACTATGCCATATGGTTTTTTAATTGATTTATCCTGGACTGTTTGAGTACAGAAAGGAAGCTTCAGCTACTGGCCCTAAGGTCTACAAAGAGTTAGGTGCTACCTCACTAAAGGTAAGATCAGTACTATGCATACCATCACCACATAGGGCAATTGATCGATTATTATCATAGCCTGAGGAATAAAATTTAGGATCTGACACATACCATCACCATAAAAGGCACTTGACTGATTATTTTCACAACTTGAGGAATAAAATTTAGGATCCGATAGATAATTATATTTCAAATCATGAGAAGAGAGATAAGAAAAGAAAAGGAGGTTATGATGATATTCCACCTCTAGTGTTTATGATCAGGTCTAGTCTACCTGAATGGTACATGATGAGAGACCTGTATGGAAATAGCTATTACCTATTCCACCCCCAAAGTAACAAAGCCAAGTGAAATAATTTAGGCAATTTCAATTATTAAATGTTAGGATACCCTATAGAGAGTGAGGATAAAGGGGCTTTGGTGCTCGTTGACATTTGGAGTTTAGCTAGTAAGAATGAAGAAGAAGTAAATGAAGAGAATAAGGTGATAGTGGTCACGAGAAGTAAAAAAGTGGCCTTAGAATCTGAGAAGTAGCTACCTCTCGTTGTAGTGTCCATAAAAAAAGTTGATGAGGATCAGATAATTAAGTAGCTCAAGAAAAAAATGCACATATTGTTATTTAGGATTTACTGAGGTAGTCTCCCTCACACAAGAAGGAAGTGTTAGAAGCTATGTGAGAATCAACTGTTTCCACCACCATTTCACCCTCTAAACTACTGGATTTGGTTAAGGAAGGGATATGAGTAAATGTTGTATACTCTGATGTAGACTTACCTACTGAAGGAAGAAACCATAACTGCCCTTTATACATCAAGGCTCAGGTGAATGGTAAGCTCACAGTATGTGTGATGGTAGATGATAGGTCTTCTATCATTATTTGTCCTTTAGTGGCAAATCCAACTTTCGAATTAAATAAGGGAATGTTGAATAAGTCCGATCTGACCATCTCTACTTACGAAAACTCCAAAAGGCAAGTTGCTAGGATCTTTAAAGCTGTAGTGAAGATAGGGCCTATTGAGACAAAATTTGATAACTCCGATATAGTTTTTATTTTTAGTGTATTTTTATCTATGTTTATATCTCATTTTGTGTGTTTTTCTTATTTTAAGTGTTAAAGATATCTTTTATGCCTAATAGGTTTATTTTGAGATTTATGAAGTTTTTTAGTGTTTAATGGTGTAATCTTGAATTTTGTAAAAAAAAAGGGGCTAGCACTCAGTTAAGGCCATTTATCTCAATCATATGCCTTGTAAATCCTCAAAACACACCATTTCACAAAGGGACTCAACTGACACCAACTCTCTCCATTTTGTCCAATGCAAAATTCGAGGTCGATTTAGTTTAAAAAGGATGCATGGTTGAGACCAAAGTATCTCAATCATGTGCTATTGATGCAATACTTTTTAACCAACAGTTGTGTCCTGCTGGAGATCGGTATAAAAGCTACGTCCTATCTGGTTGTAAAGGAGATCCTTTTAGGTTTTTGAATTTTAGGCTTTTTGTAGTTTTAGCTCCTAGTTCTTCATACTTTAGGGTTTTCATAATTATTTTTTATAGATTTACTTGTAAAAATTACATTTTCAATATAGTTTACAACAAAAGTATAAAAATACATGGTCATAGTTTAGTTTGGAGATTAAAGTTCCAGTTTGCAATCAAGATCAACTTGGAGAAGAAGAGGAGAAACTATTACAACTTCAGATCTACATCTCTAAATGGATTTAAGAGTTTTTCTCCCCTTTTCTTTGTTGTTTTCATTTTGAGTAGTGAGTAGTTCTTCTATTGTTTGGGGATCTTTGAATCCCCTAAACCATGCAAGTAATATGAACTTCTTTGCTTAATATATATTTCAGATGTTTATTTTCCCTTTTGCTTATCTTGGTATGGATGTTATTCAAGTATTTATGCTATTAATCTTATTCAAGTTGATAGATTTATGCTTGTTTGATGACTATGTCATGCATGCTCTTTTTTTCTTTATATATGCTATAGTTTTGATGACGTTTTCGGAATGAAAGCTATTAGATCTAAGGTTCGTGTATTGTAAAATCATAAAAAGAGAGGAAACTGAATATGTATTAAAATAGTAAGCTTTAGAATGGGATGCTAGTTCATATCTAGGTTTTGGGACCCATACTTATACTGGCTATCGAGTAAGCTCCGAAATGGGATATCAAGTAGTTAGAGTAGTAGGCTCCGGTATGGGATACTAGGGCTTTAGATAGATTTTTCACATCTGAGATATATGAATATTATGTTAAAATAAACCTTGCATGGGGATGGGAAGGATTAGATTCTTAAACAATGTCTTTAGCCATTGTTAGTTTTTTCAATTTTATATTTCTTATTTTTATTTCCTTGATTAATTCATACTTTGCATTTTATTTATTTTTATGTTAATTATTTTTACCACCAACACAACAAAATCAACAAACAATTGGGATATTCTTTAAAGCACATAACTCCAATCAACCATTTATTCTTGTGCAATTCTTATTCCCTAGGGTTTGATACATGAGAGTTTTAAAAAATACCACACTTTATTACTTGTCTATTTAGTACACTTGCTGAAAGCTGACCAAGTTTTTGGTGTCATTGCTAAAGAACATTGGCATGTCTAATTGTATACTTGATTGATTATTTTATGTATTTTTTTATTTAACTTATTTTGTTTGTCTATTCTTTTCAGGTGAATTTGGTGTATGAACAAATATTGCTAACATCATTTTGCACATTTTGATCCTGAAATTGAGAGGACTTTGCATCAAATGAGGCAAAAATAAAATGGAAGAAATGAATGATCCACCGAATCTGAATATGCCTTTTGAGGATGAAAAAGGAGAATGGTAACAATAAGATAGGAATCATGATGGCCCCAAACTAAAGACCATTAGAAATTATGCCACTCTAAAGTGGAATAAGGAGCATAAAATGGCAGTGCTACCTCAACATTAATATTTTGAGTTAAAATTGACAATGATCACCATTGTTCAAAGGAATCAATTTTTTGGATCGGAGATAGAGGACCCTGCATAGCATTTAGATATCTTCTTAAAGATAAGTGACACGGTTCAAATACAAGGTGTGGCCATAAATGTAATTAAATTGAAACTTTTTCCCTTCACACTCATAGGGAAAGCTGGAGATTGGTTATTAATGCTATAGAGTCAATCTATCAATTTATGGGAGCAAATGTATGAGAAATTTCTTGTTAGGTTTTTTCCACCCACTAAGATGGCCAGCATATGGAATAACATCTACAATTTTCAACAAATGAATGATGAAACCTTATATTGAGCTTGGGAGAGATTTAAGAGATCGTTAAAGAGTTGTCCACATTATGAGATCGCAATGCATCCATTAATATCCATGTTTTATGCAACGTGCAATCAAACTACAAGATCTTTATTAGATGTTGTATCGGGGGAAGCTTCATGAATAAAATTCTTGAATAAGCATTCTTGCTTCTTGATAAAATGGCTATGAATGAGGCTCAGTGGTCTAGTTCAAGAGCATTAATAAAGAGAAAAGGAGTTCATAATGTAGAAGAAGTGGTAATGCTAAAAGCTCAAATAGAGATATTGAAAAAGAAATTAAATAGGATAAGAGTGCAGAATCTTTTAGCAATTAGCGAATAAGGAAGTGCTTTGAAAGGAGGACATTCGAGAGGTGATACAGGGTAATAAGGCAATACAACCAAGGGATAGGAGAACTGAATGCCATACATGAGTATAAAAGGAATGAGCTATTCAACAACTATTACAATTTTGGGTGGAAGAATTACCTAAATTTTTTATAGAGAGATGGAAATCAAGCCTCTACCTCAAACACCTACCTAAGAGCCCCATTTAATCCATTTTGATATAACTAACCCAATCACAACCATAGTTACCATCAACAACACCAATCTCAAGTAGCAAAAGTGCCATATCAAAGACCTCAAGCTTACCAACCACATTTCCAACCTCTAGGTTACCAACTTAGATAACCCCCACCATAAGAGAAGAAGACAAACCTTAAGGATATGTTTGCTAGTTTCATATCTAGCCAAAATCAGTTTATGACAAGCCAAGAGGCAAGGTGGAAGCTCAAGAGTAATGAAATAGAAACCAAGATGCAGCGATGAGGAATTTGGAGACCTAAGTTGGCCAAATAGCCATTTCCATCTCAATAAGGCCACAAGGTGCTTTTCCATCAAATGTTGATCAGAACCTAATGGAGGAAGTTAAGACCATCTCATTGAGAAGTGGTAAGGACTTGTAAAGTGAGGAGAAAGGTAATCAATCTACTTCAGTTTTAGTAAAGCCTGATAGTTGTGAAATATAAGTATACTTCTCAGTGTGTTCTAGGTGTTTATTTGAGTTAGTTTGGTGTTAATTTAGTTGTTTTATGGTTTAATATTTCAACTTTGTATTTGAAGCCTGAATATGAATTTTGGTGTCTTTTAGGTCTTATTTGAAGAAAGAAATAAGTTTAATAAAGAAAGGAAGAAAAATGAAGTAAGAAGGTAAGAGAATAGGAGATTTTTGGGTTAAAGTACAGCGTCACTTGGCTGAGTGATGTTTTCACTCACCCAAGCTATTCTCTTCTTTTCTCCAGTAAAATTTCACTCTGTTGAATGATTTTCATCACTCTCTCGAGTGACATGAAGAGAAACACGAAATAAAGCTTCCTATTTGGGTAGAACTCCAATTCAACAAGTATTATGAAGTTTATTAAGGTCCAAACTTCTTATTTGAAGCCTATAAAAGGAGATTCAAGGAACCAAAGCAAGATATAGAGTGATTAGCATCTTAAATACGAATTTAGCTTAATTTTACTTTAGTTTTCTTTAGTCAATTATTCAAGTTTAAGTTTTTTTCTTTCTATATAGTTATCAAGGAAGTTTATTCATCTTTATGTTTTTTAATATTCTTTTTACTTTTGCTTTGTTTTTCAAGATGAGTGGTGAGTAGTTTCTTTTACTTTTGCTAAAGGATACTTGAATCCTTAACTTTATATTGTAATGACTTAGTTTGTGCTTAATGTTATGCAAGTTGATTATTTCTTGATTTTAGGCACACTGTTACCTTGGGTTATTCATGTTTTGATTATAACTTATTTTAATTAATATTTGATGATTGATTTATGCATGACTATTGGTTTGCATGTCTTAGGTTGGCTTATTGGTATTAATACATAACTATATTATAAGTTATGTGTAATTGTGTATTGATACTAGTAAATTGAGACTAAGAAGAGTTAAAATCAAGAATAGGTAAAAGTTAAATTTGCTTGCAAAAGAGTTTAATAGACATATAGAAGGTTAAAATCAGATTTTTATGCTATGTGTCAAATTATTCTTAACAAGATAGGTTTAATGCTTAGAATGATATTCTTATTTTAAGATATCTTTATTCATCTGATTTCTTCATGATCACTTGTATTCCCTTTTTTATTAAGTCATTATAATATAAGTTACGGTGGATAGTCCTTTAGTAAAAGTTATCTTTAATATTGATTTTATCTCTCTTGTTTACGTGCTTTTATTTTAGTTTAATTGATTCAATCTATAATTGTTTATTTTAGTTTGGTTACTTAAAGTTCTATCTTTAATTTAGTTAAATCTTTGCCATTACAGCTTGGGGATTTCTTTTCTCTCTCGTACACATAGTTTTCATTCTAAAAATCTAATATCTTTCATACATACACAAGTTTTCCTTGGGTTTGACATTTAGGGACTTAATCTTATTTTCTTATATTACTAGCTAATCTAGTACACTTACTAGACATCGGTTGGAGCCTACAATACAGGTATGTGCATCCAAACCTAATGATTTTACTAAAGTATAAGAAGCTACAAAAAAAAAGTAAGAGTTTCATTTGAAAAAGGAGCCTGAGGTATAAAAATCTTCATTAGCCTTCCCTATTGTTGCGAGCAAAGACAAGAATAGTAACCAATTAGCTAAATTTTTGGATATGTTGAAAAAGTCACACATTAATTTACCTCTTGTTGATGCCTTGTTACACATGCCAAAATATACTAAGTTCTTAAAGGAAATTTGCTTTAGTAAGAAAAAGTTAGAAGGGCCACGAATAATCCACACATCTGAAAATTGCAGTGCCATTTTGACCAACAAAGTACTAAGGAAATTAGAGGACCCTGGTAGTTTCACACTACCATGTGAATTAGTAGGAAACTTTGTTGGGCATGCTTTGTGTGATCTAGGTACATGTATTAATCTCATGCCTTATTTGCTTTGCAAGAAACTAAACTTAGGGCATCTTAAAGAGACAAATATGCTACTACAGCCAATAAATAAATCTAACAAGAGACCTAAAGGGATTATAGAAGATTTACTGGTGAAGATTGGGAAGTTCATATTTTCAGTGGATTTCGTTGTTTAAAAATGGAGGAAGACAGAACCGTTCCACTAATAGTTGGATGACCTTTTCTCAACATTGCAAGATAATTGATATATTGCATAAGTAGATAGTCATATTGCATTTTAATGATGAAAAGATGGTTTTTAGAGTGACTAAAATGATGAAACGGCCATCATATGAATTTACGAAGTTAGATTGCTGTATTCAAGAAAGCTATGGAGAGACAAAGACAAAATCTAAAGATCAATTGATGGATACCACCTTTGTGAAATGGATGATGCATCCAAGGGAAAAAAATTTGTAATCTCTAAGAAGATGGATCAAGTGACCGAGTGGTCTGATGAGAAATTATTGAAGGATTTAATCCCATGCTTAGCATCACTATATGGTTTCAAATTTGGTGTTGGGGCAAAAAAAATCCATAACACTCAAGGTTATGCCATGAGAACATTAAAAGTTGAGCTGGCAACTTGTTAAACCCAGAACTTATTCTAAACTCAATCTTAGAACTTATTTCCTTTGATTTGGTTTTTAATTTTTATTTAAATTATAGTTTTATATCTTTATTTTTAGTATTAATAAGCGGTGTTTAGATGTGGTGAATGCATGTGAAATATTGTCATAATAAAATGCATGTATGAGGGTGTGAAAAAATTTTAAAATAGTGTAAAATTTTGTTAGACTTGGCCGAGACCAATGGTCTTAGTTGTGTCCTATATATTATCTAAGTTCTAGAATAGGTCAGTCGATTGAAACTAAATGATCTCCACTATTTGCAAAACTTTAGTCTGAATACATAAGGTATCACTCAACCTAAACCTTTTATCTCAGCTATGTGCATGTGGAGTTTTTCATCTAGCAAGGGTCACTCAATTAAGACTATTTGGTCTTTGTCGTGTGCATTTAAGAGTTGAATGTGTACATTTTTTTCCACTCAGTCAAGACCATTGGTCTTAGCCATGTGCATAAAAAATATTTTTAAAATAAATGGTCACTCAGCTAAGACCAATTGGTTTTAGCCATGCACTATCGGGGTTTTTCAAAATAGATTGGGTCACTCGGTCGAGACCAATTAGTCTCCACCATTCCCTTTAAAATTTCAATGCTATGCATTTTTATTTTGTGCCTGATTCGATCAAGATCGATGGATATCAGATATGTGCCTAGAGAACTCTGTCATGTCCATTTATAAATAGACTAATAAGTCATGTCTTTTCACATACACTCTCAACTCCCCTCAAATTTTCTTATGGATTCCAGCATTCTCTCACTAATTTCTCCCTTCTTTATGTATTTTCTTCTTTGTAAGGCTTCAAAACAAGTAAGTAATCCTTGTTCTTTATTTTTAATTTCATCTCTTTACTCTAGTTCTTGCTTCTTTTGAATATGCTTTAGAGTAAAATCCCTTTTTGATGAGCATTTTTGAATTTTTATATGTGTGAGATGTGCTTTGAGTGTTTAATGCTTATGTACAAGTTTAATAGTTAGGTTTAGATTTAATTTTTCCATTTTAATTCTTTATCTTTAAGGCATGCTCTATACATTGTTATTTTGAACATTTTAAATAACCAAATTGCTTGTGTTTGATTCGAATTGATGTACTTAGTGAAAATATCATTTATGCATGTCATGTGTTTGTTGAAATGTCTAAAAGAAGTGAAAATGCTCTTTTGCCTAACTTTTCCTCTTTGGTGTGTATGATTTTCTTTAGAACAAAAATTTTGTGTCAAGTGTAATGGATGGATGTGCTTAAAGATGTATGCAATGCTTTATCTACTTGATTCCTTCAATGTAGTAGTGTTAAAATAAGAATTCTATGTTATGTCATGTTTTATGCAATGTTTATGCCATGTTCTTTTTCATTTTGGCAGTTTTCTCTTTAGCATTTTATTTTCTTTGTGTTTTTAGTTAATGTAGTTTTGTTGGTATCATGGCATGTTATTGTTTGTTTTGCTTAAATAGGTTTAGTCTTGGTATTTGTTATAGGAAGCATCAAGTTATTATCTTGACGTTAGCCATTATAGTTGTTTTAATTTATTTATGCTTGCACGCTTGTTGTTATTGCTTAAAGCACATATAACCATTTTTTATGCATTTACTAAACTTCCATCTCTTGTGCAATATTTTTACACTTTACATGTGAAATTTCCTTTTTTGCTTTTGTTTGTTTAGACTTAATATGATAAACTTGTATTGAGAATTAATTTTTTTTTTCAATGGCACCTAAATGCATTAAGACAGAGGTAAGATCTTCATCCTCAGCCCCTTAAGAGTTTAGGAAATCAGAGGTTCTCGGATGGCTTCCCACTAAATTCAAGGAGAATGGCCTACATTTAATCAATAATAATATCTAGCCACTCCTTACATTGGCATAAAGTTGATGCAGAAGATTCATATAAAGGATGAGATCGAGTGTTTGATTGACAGCGTTGGCTGGAAGGAATTTATAGAGCGAAAAGAGATAGTCTACCCTAATCTTATAAGGGATTTTTTAGCCATGGTAAGAATTCACGTAAGGAACGACAGTCATGCTAATAAAGGCAATGTTAGCTTTTGGCTCAATAGCTCTTCGCACCAAATGAGCTTTAATGAGTTCTCCACTATTTTGGATTTTGATCCATATGCTGCGAGGGGAATTGATAATTTAAATAGGCAGGATGTGTGGAATAGGATTTGCGATAAGGAGGAGCCCACCATGTTCGATGCTAGTAATAACAAGTGTATGAAGATGGTCGAATGGGAATTCTAAAGCACTAGAACCTTCATCATCACTCTTCAAAGAATTCATAGCAAATCAAATATATAGCTTGAAATGAATTAGGCAAAATTTCATTATAAGCCTTTAAAAGACTTTTGACTTACCCAATACTAAATTGTTTCCCTTGCATAACCGTTTTGAGCCTATGGAGGTATGTTAATCTTGTACCAAAATTTTTATTTTTGATGCACTTATGTAATTGTCCTAGCATAAAACCCATTTTCTTACCTCTTTAGAACTAGCCATTCTTAGAGTGAGTAAGAGAAAATTTTATTTCGAGACTAAAGGAAAGATGAGCTAAGATAAGGGTTAAATATTAAGGAGAATTTTAGAATGGGACTATTTTGTAAATGTCTAGGATTATTTAAAAAATGTAGTACATTTAGTGGCAATGTTAGTAAGTCCCCTTGAAAAAAAAACAAAAAAATGAAAAGAGAATAAATTGAAATAAAGTTTTGACTTATAGCTTGTAATAAGTGTGGGCTAGCTTGTTGAAGTTAGAAAGGGAACTTTAATGCTTATAGTTTGATCGAGCAAGGGTGTTGTAGACACTAGATCCTAAGGTGGCTCCTGATCAGAGTTACCTGATGAGAAAATGATTTCTCATAAATAGACAAGGAGCAAAGGTGTTAGGCTTTCTCCTTAAATGTTATGTTTAAAATTTTTTTTCTCTCTTATGGGTTTTTAATGGTTTTAAATAATTTTTGGGGTATTTTCCCTCTTTTCCTTCTAGTAATAGTGCAAAATAAGAAAATCAATTTTGCAAACTTAGAGCAGTATGGGGTTTTTCAACATTATCTTAGACTACAGACCTCATAATTAGATTATTCTAAATCCATTTAAATCTTAAGACATAGATATACAACTTTTTTGCAAACTTCTAAATCCAATTCAATCCTTAAAATTCTCAAAATTAGGCTTGAACATAGATTATCAAAATCTATCCCTGCACCTAAACAAGTCTATAGTATTTTTGGAATACCTCCTTCCTTATAGCTTATATTGAGGTGAATTTAATTTTAATAGAAATTAGACTAATTTTGGAGAAACTTTTCATGCGAAGAACAAGACCTAATTCTGAACCCATTGCTCCCAGCAATTTTTCAAAGTCAGAACACAAATTATGTCCTTAAAAATTTCCTAGGAGCAGTTATCGATATTTTGGCCATAAATCCCAATATACAAATCCAAATTATGTGATATTTGATTCATTGGAAAGCTAATACATAGGCAAAAAGAATGTCTGAAAGACTCTTTATTAACAAAATGGCATTTTCAAACCTACAAATTGTAAAATATTTCATGTTAGAGGTTAGTCGGCTGAAAAAAATAAGAGCAGAAGCAAAAAAAAAAAACGAGTCACTGTTGACTCATAAACCAGGTTCATGAGTCATGATCCATGAGCCATTTTAAAAATGCAATCTAAACTCAAAAATAAGGGAAAAATCCCTTAATCCTAATCCCATTTTTCAGGATTAGTGATGGTTTTACTTAGCTATTAAGCATTTTGATTCTCTCTCTCTCTCTCACTCACTCACGTGACACTCTCCCTCTCCCTACACTTCATCTTTTTCCTCTTTTCTTTTTTCTTCTCTCTCTCCATTCCTATGGAAAATTAAATTTTTTAATTCCAAAAATTTTCAAAAATCATAACAAGTAGGAAAAAAATCCATAAAGCACCGAATCCTCGTTTTGTGATAGAACAGACACTTAAGGTAATATTCTTGAGTCTCTAAAACCCGAAAATCTAATATTTAGTTTAATTAATTATGTGAATAACCTTTTTATTTTATTGGTTAGCTAATTTTGTAGATCTATTCTAATTTTATTAATTTCTTTTATTAGTTTAATTTTTGTTAATATTTTGTTAATTAATTGATAATTTGTTAACTAATTTTGTCAATTAATTCATTATATTGGTTAGTAAATTAATTATTTATTATGTTAATTTGTTAATTAATGTTTAATTTCATTATTTACTAATTAACTATTTATTTATTAACTTGTAAATTATTTGTTTAATATATTATTATTAACATGTTTATTATGTATTTTGAGATGCATTATTGTCAATTTAATGTTTAATTGTATTTTTGATAATTTTATTATAATTAATTGGTATTAATGTTAATATTACCATAGTTATTGTTATTTTTGCATTAATATTAATAATAATGTCTTGTTAATTTTATTAATATTTTTATTATAATAATAATAATAATAATAATAATAATTATTATTATTATTATTATTATTATTATTATTATTATTATTACATTAATGATTATTGCTATTATGTTATTGATTAATATGTTAGATTAATTTATTAGTCTATTTATTATTATTATGATCTTTGGTATCATTAATTTGTGTTAATTTTGTTCTTGTAAATATTATTATTATTATTATTATTATTATTATTATTATTATTATTATTATTATTGATGTTTTTTATTGTTTTAATGATAATATTTATTTTTATTATTTAATATTATCATTAATACTATTATTTTACTTTTATTTTCATTTTTACCATGATGCACTAATTATCTTTTCATGCTATATTTTTTATATGTGTAATTTCCTTCTTGATTAGGCCGGAGGATAAGAAAGAGTAGATTAGATTAGGACTTCCTTTTAATTTCTTTATTATTATTCGAGCATGTAATATTATTTGATGCCTTTTATTTTATCGCTTGTAATAGTTTAGTAAAAATGGAATTTTTGGACTAATAATCATGGAAATTCACCTAAAATATTTTTTATCTAATTAATTGGATTTTTTTCTCATAAAATGGATCGATGTCCTATTTTTTTCCAAAAATCACAAAGAATTTTATAAGTATTATATGAGGAAACCAATGTTCCTAATTCAATTAATGGCTCGATTTATGTATGTCATCTTTCATTATTATTTTAAATGCTTTATTTATTGCAAATAGATAGTTTTTCAAAGCGTTAAATTAAAACTCGCTAAATGATTTCATACAAATTTGAGTAGGATTTTTTTATAATAAAAAGTCTCAATGTCCCGATTTTCCCCCACAAAATAATATGTAAATTAAGAATTTTTTCTTTATAACTACAAAGAATTGATATTTAAAATTAACTAACGCAATTATTTTTCTAAAGCCCTGAGAGATCAATTATCCCATTCTTTTTACTCAAAAATACACCTAAAATGTTTGCCGTTTTGTAAATATCCACGTGAGGACCAATGTCCTTATCTAAGAGAATTCCATTAATTTTTCGATTTATGTATGATTCATCCTTACATTTACTATTAATATTCTTTAATTGCTTTCAATACCATGTTCTTTAATTCTTTCTATGCATGTTTTACAGCTTTCAATATGTTTGAGTACGCCTTTATTTTTCTATGCATAATATCTCACGTGAGAAAAGAGATGAAATATATTAATCTCTAAAACTTGTTTATATGATATTAACCAAAGGTATAAATATGAGTGAGGTCCTGAAATATCTATGGTTTTGGCCTCAAAAGGTTAAAACTTATTTTTTAATATTTTATTGGGTGGTAACTTTATGATACCTACCTAATGGTGCCCGACAGATGCCCTCATTGGTTGAGTATCAATAATGAATGGGGATACCTTAAGTTGCTATCTTATGCCTTTTTGAGACCCAAGACATCACGGGTTGGGTTGAATCCCTATCCATTGCAAAGCAACTAACCTTTACGAGTTAAATGAATTTTGATCTAGTCTTGAGTCCTAAAAACAGCCTTTTGAGAACAAGCTAGATGCCTATAGGGTTTAGCATGTGCCATAGGTACGGTCAAGTGAATATTTTTAGTGCAGTCCTTCTCTTAGAACTCTAAACTTTAAGTAATCATGTGTTGCATTTTGGGTAGCGTAGCATTTAACAACTATTTTGGACTAGGAAAAGGGTAAAAAGTAAGCTGAAAATTCTTTTTTAGTACATTTAAGGTGAGTGGAGTTATTGAATGGTAATTCTATTTTATATATCTTACATTTTTCTTTGATAGCCATATCCCAATCATGTTGTAACCCATCTAAGATGTAATGATCTTTCGTTATTTAGAATTGTTTACGGAGATGACCTTCAAGTTTCGATGCTAAAGTAGAGACCTATGATGTCTCTTGAGTTTCAAGAGTGAAACCATATGTGCAAAATTTTACATATGAATTCTTTCTTGGTTTTTGGATTGCACTGGAGTTTTATAATTCAAAAATTATCATTAGGCCTAGGACACACAAAACAAAATACTAGCTAATATGATTTAAGCTGAATTCTTTTTGATTTAGGGTGGCAGTTAGTGACTTCTACTACAGTGTTTTTTTGCTTTCCTTGAATTTGTGATTTCTCTTTCTAAGTTTGGATATGCGGAATTTGGTTGTCCAGTTGCTCGAGGGTGAGCAAAAGCTAAGTGTGCATAGTTGATAACGTCGATTTAGTATTTATTTTCAGAATATTTTTATCTATGTTTACATCTTGTTTTATTTGTTTTTTCTTATTTTAAGTGTTAAAGTTCTTTTTCATGCCAAATAGGTTTATTTTGAGATTTATGAAGTTTTTGATTGTATAATGATGTAATCTTGAATTTTGTACAGAAAAAATGGCTAGCACTTGGTTAGGCCATTTGACTCAGCTAAAACCAACTTCTCCACTGTGCCTAATGCAGAATTCAAGGTTTATTTAGTCCAGAAGTGATGCACGGCTGAGACCAAAATATCTGAGTCGTCTGATGCTACTACAATAATTTTTTAACCGATTGGACTCTATTGAGGCCATTTTATTAGCCATGTCCTACTACAGATCAATATAAAAGCTGCATCTTATCTGGCTATAAAGGAGATCTTTTTACGTTTGAGAATTCTAGGGTTTTTCTCTTTAGTTTTTGCTCATAGTTTTTCATACTTTAGGGTTTTTATACTTAGTTTTTATAGATTTACTTGTAAAAATTATGTTATTCATGAATCTAATCCTCATTATTCCCATGTAAGATTCATTTTAACATTAATATATCTTAGATGTGGATAACCCATCTAAACCCTTAGTATCCCATTTTAGAGCCTACTACTTTAACTACCTGATTTCCCATTTCGGAGCCAATCCAATAGCCAGTATAAACATGTGTTCCAAGACCTAGATATGAACTAGTATCCCATTCTGGAGCTTACTACTTTAATACCTATTCATTTTCCTTTCTTTTTTTGATTTTACAACACACAAACCCTATATCTAATAGCTCCCATTTTGGATATACCATCAAAACTACAAAATATATGAAGAAAATTAGAGCATGCATAATATAACTATTAAACAAGCATAAATCCATCAATTTGTATAAGATTAATAGCATAAATACTTGAATAACATTCATACCAAGATAAGCACAATGGAGAAGAAACATTTGTAATATATATTAAGCAAAGAAGTTCATATCTTTACATAGTTTATGGGATTCAATAATCCCCAAACAAAAAAATAACTACTCACTACTCGAATGACAATAACATGGAAAAAGGAAGAACAAACTCTTAAACCCATTTAGAAATGTAGATCTAAAGTTACAGTAGCTTTTTCTTTTTTTTCTCGAAACTGAACTTAATTAAAAATTGGAACTTTAACATATAAACTAAAATATGATTATGTATTTTTGGTGTAAACTATATTGAAAATGTAATTTTTACAAGTAAATCTATAAAAACTAAGTATAAAAACCCTAAAGTAAGAAGAACTATGAGTTAAAACTATAGAGAAAGACCTTAGAATTCAAAAACCTAAAAAGAAATCCTTTATAGCCAGATAGAATGCTGCTTTTATACTAATCTGCAATAGGACATGGTTGAGACAAATGGTCTCAGTCGAGTCCAATCGGTTAAAAGAGTACTGTAGCGATAGCACACGGCTGAGACACTTTAGTCTCAGTCGTCAATACACTTCTGGACTAAATCAACCTTGAACTCTACATTGGACATGGCAGAGCCAAATGGTCTCAGTTAATTCCCTTGGTAAAATGGTTTGTTTTGAGAATCTACAAGGCACACGGCTGAGATAAATGGTTTTAGCTGAGTGCTAGCCAATTTTTCTGCACAAAATTTAAAATTATACCATTAAACACTCAAAAACTTCATAAATCTTAAGGTACTCCTATTTGGAATAAAAAGGAGAAATTTGACACTTAAAACATGAAAAACATGCAAAAGGAGACGTAAACATAGATAAAAAATATACTAAAAATAAACATTAAATTAAAGTTATCACCCTTTAAGTGATAGATGACCGTCTGGCACTACTGAAGGCCTAATATGAAAATTTTATGTACATTTTGTTAAAACACTTATAAATATCTTGAAAATCTTTGAGAGAATGTGATAAATTTAAGATCGGAGCTTTAAGATCCAAACCTACTATAATTGATATATTATTTTCTCATCATTGGGTAACCCTGATCTAGGCTACCTCAGGTCACGGTGTCTACAGCTATATTGAAAAATCAAGGGAATTTGTTAAAGACTCAAGAGCATTTATTAAGAGATCAAAAATGTGGAATTAAAAATTTGGAATCCAAGTTTTAGTTCTTGAGTATTGCTATGAAAAGTCAAGGTGGTGGTGATAACAAGGAAAAACTAAGTCAGGTGCTAATGGTGGATAATAAAAAACATGAGTATGGAGTGCATGAGTTAAAGGAGGAACCCACATGGTTGAAGATAAGTCCTATAGCTTAAAAGATTAATTTAGACCTCTTGTAAAATATTTTACACTAAAAGAGTAAGAACTATTCAATTCTCAAGTGGACGCACTGAATTTGATCCATTTGAAGAATTTATTTAGGCTAGAAGAGTTGGTAGAGTTTGCTTTTAATGAGCCAGAGGTTGAGTCATACTTTTTTAAAGATATGGAATTTCCAGCTTTGGTGAACTTTGATAAGTTTCTCATACTAATGGGAGAAAATAAGGAGTAAAGTTCGAAGAGACCATTATTTAGATCCTAAGCTCAGCCTCTAGAGCGTAACAAAAGTCTAGCTAAAGACTTGATAAATTCGGAACTAAATTCTCTAACTTTGTTTTACTTCTGATTATGTGTTTATTTATTATGCTTTTAATTTTTGCTATGTGATTTTTCACTATTTTTACGTGTTTTATGGTTCATGAGTTTAAATGGAGCATGCCTATTTACTGTGTGGACTAGATTTGGAAAGCAAATTAACAAGCATATATGTTTTCATTTAGTCTAAGCCATGGTTTTGATTAAGATTTGGTTAGTTGTTCAAGGTGGTGACTAGTAGAGTGTGTTGTGGTTGTTTGTTTGAAAGCTTTGTATGGAGAGAATTAATCATATGGGAGTAATGTGAGAGTGAGCAAGTGAGGGAAAACAAATAAGGATTAAGTTAAATTATAGGTTTTAAGCTTAAAAGTGAGAACAATTTTGTTTTGGCATTTTACCCTTAAAGTTCCCATAACATTTCCCTCTACCAAGGGCCTAACTCCCTTTACTGAGCCACACTTGCCTCTTTTTCCCATTTAGTAGTCTTCCCTTCTACAGAGGGACTTTGCCCCATCCAAGTTGTATTCATCGCTCCATCGAGGGACTAAACCCTTTAACAGCCTCTTACCCCATTCCTTACCCCTTTCCAACTTCATTTTGCCCAATTTTTTCTCTTTCTCACCCAAGAAATGCAATCTCTCACCCAAGACACATACCTCCCCACCCGAGGCACTCAAGGTTTTGCTTTAGTTTTGCATCATTTCCATCTTCATTACATCAAGTAAGTGCACTTTACATGTGTTTATTGCTTGGATTGAATTGAATTTAGGTGTGGTATTCTTAAACATAGGTTTGATTAGAGCATATTTTGAGTTCAAATAATGTTTCTCTTGAATTCCATTTGCACTTAGCTTACTTATTATGTGAGAATAACTATTAATTTCACTTGTTGGCTTGATAATTGTTGAGATTGTTTTGAAATTGGCTTAGTTTGTTTGTGCACACAATATGTTCAATAATATGCCTCAATAACTAAGTTTAATTCTTTCACTTCATTTTTCTTATTCTAAACCATCTTTAACATATATCAATTTTCATTGTTTTCGTTCCACACTTGATTTCTACTCTTTGATCAATTATTTTTTGTGCATTGCAAGTTGATGACTTTGAGCTCAATTTGCCTTTTTTTTGGATGATTTTGACCTTTAAATTAAAGACACTTGCTTTGATATTTTGAATTTTGTAATGGCCCCTAAGAGAACAATGAATGCTGGTGCTTCTAGTCCATATAGATTACACATTCCACCTTATGTTGATCCAAGCACTTTTGGGAGTGGTTTCCACCACCACATACACTACCACATTAATTTGAACTCAATTTTGTGAAGGACCAAAGGATTTTTAAAAAGAGGATAGAGCTTGACTAAGCTAGATTTTGAATGTCAATTTAGGGAAGTTCTCTCATCTTGCTCATTAATTGTTTTAGTTATTTTTGTTTAGTTTGGTTTGTAATTTGCTTGTTAATTAAATAGGTTTAATTCAAATATCATGTATTGTTCATTTAGTTTAGTTTGCCCTAGTCTATTCTCAAAATTAAACATGTTGAACTTTAACTTAGAATGTGCTATGGTCAAAATCTCTTTTTAAAGAAGGCACATTGCTTGATAAAATTTTTGCCAGTTTAGCATTTAAATTGAACTATATTTGTTAGTTTTCACATTTTTGAATACTAAGACCAGTTTTGAAATTGAAGAAAACTAGTCTATTAAGGTAGTTAAGCAAGGAATTTTAGGACACTAGAACCTTCATCATCATCCTTCAAAGCATAAAAGCAACTTAAACAAGCTAGAAAGTGATCTACACATATTTTTCTTGTTAGCAACAATTAAGCTTTTTTACCTACCCTATTTATACATTTATCCCTTGTTAGCCATTTTTAACCTACTGAGGCATGCACAAAGCATGCCATATTTTATTTTTCTTTTTACACTTATCTATTTACCATATAGCCTAAAAAGCTTTTATCTTTCCTTCTAAGAATTCGCCATTGTAGGATTCGAAAGGATTAATATTGTTCTGTATTTTAAGGGTGTAGTTAGAAAAGGATTCTAGTACTATTGTGAAGGTTTATTGATGAAGTCAAGAAAGTAGTGAGAGTTGAACTTGTAAACACCCATGTTATCATTGATTTCTAGCAACAAAGCTAGCAAGAAAAAAAACTAAAAAATAAAAGAAAAGAAAGGAAGTTTGCAATAAAGCTAGCAATCTATGGCAAAATTTAAGTGTGGAATATTTACACAGGAAAAAGAATTGTGACTTATAAAATTGGTTGAATTGTGAAATGAGAAGAGCTTCATTAACTTTCTCTCAAAACATCTTATGTACAAGGGTTAAATGAGCAAGTATGGTTAAATGGTATGCTGTTGATTTAGTAAGGTGAAGTTAAAAATGTTGGTATATTTAATCAAAGAGTGGCAATTTTTGTTGTTTGTCTTTGCCCATTCTTTATTAACCATTACCCTAACTATATTGCAACCTAATGAAAACCTAGCAATTTTATGTTTTCTTTTAAGTTGTTTAATGGAGATGACCTTCAGGTTCCCATGCTAAAGGAGAGACTTATAGTGTTTCTAGAGTTTCAAGTGTGAAACCATTTGTATATTTAGGTGTACATTAATTCTAAGCTTAACTATTACATGTATTGGTGTTTTTGAGTTTGAAAGAGCCTAAAATATTTTGGTCTTGCACACACACATATGGAAACTAACTCATATTTGCTTAGTTGAGCTTGATCTAGTTAGAGTTTTATTAAGTGGTCTTGAAAAATTAGTAAGCATGATTTTTGAATTTCATACTTCTTTGTTGAAATTTGATTTTTTTGAAAAATTGGTTTGTTCAAATTTGCTCGATGGTGAGCGATGACTAAGTATGAGGTATTTGATAATTATGAATTATAACTATGTTATTAGTGTATTTTTAGGTGATTAAGTTATTAATTTATTGTTAATTTGGTTAATTTGGTGTTTAATTTTATAAGTTGTAATTTTTATGGATTTAATTGCAATTTGGTATTTTTAGGTGCTAAATTAGAGAAAAGAGAAAGTTATTTGGAAAAAGGAAGAAATTAGTGTAAATTATGAAGATTGAAGAAGCAATTCACATTGAGTACAGAAGCAAAGCCCTCTACCTAGGGTGAAAAGCCCTCTACTGAGGGGATGAAGCCTCTACCTAGGGTGAAAAGCCTTATACGGAGGGAAGGCATAAAGAAGAAGAGCAAATCAAGCCCTCTACCGAGGGGAGCAAGTCCTATTACGATAAAACTCTTCTATCATCTAGTTTAGGAAGTTAAAAAGCATCAAACTTCTTATTTTCAGAGTATTTAAGAAAATTTAAACACCAAACTTTGAGAGTAGTTTTAGAGAGATAAATTTTTCTTTAGTTTATCCCTAGTTTTCTTTATTTAATTGTACATTATTTTTTAGACTTATTTTTTCCTTTCTTCTTAGTTTTCAATTCTCTTAAAGATTTAAACTTTATATTGCATATGTTGAGAAGTCATTAAGAGCAAGTTTAAAGCTTCATGAGAATTGTATCTTTTTATATTTATTTTTCAATTGTTTCAATCATAATTGGTGAGTAATTTTCTTACTTTTGTCAAAGGAAACTTAAATCCTCAAAATTTTATTGTAATGACTTTGATTTGAGTTTAATTTTCAATGCGAGTTTGTTATGCTAAACTTCTATGCTAAATCTTATCTTTGGTTATGATTGGATTGATGTTTAGTGTATCAAATAGATGGTTAAATGCTAATTCAGACTTTAATTGAGGATATACATATTCTTAGCTTATTCTTCTCCTGTTAATGTATTGTTGCATTCTGAGAATTGAGGTAGTGATTTGTTATTCGTGAGTTGATTTAAATTTAAGAATTTGAATTGAGAATGGGCTAGAGTTAAATCTCTCCCAAGAGGGACTAATAAAAGTTTAGGAATTTAAATTTGAATTTGCATGCTAGGTATCAAATTATTCCTAAATAGAGGATTTAATACATAGAATGATATTTTGAACAAGATATCTATTTTTATTTTACTGGTTTTCCATAATAATTTGTGTTACTTTTGATTAAGTCATTGTAATATATAGGAGTTGAGGAGGATAGTTCCTTTAGCAGAAGTGTTTTTGTTATTAAGTGTTGCTCTAAATTTAATTTATATTAGTCTAGTCTTAGTTTTATTTTGTTTAGTTATCAATTTAACTTTGAAATTGTTTCAATACAAATGTGGGAAACATCTTAGATTAATTCCACTCAAGTGTCAATATTTTGCTTAGCAACCCATTTTCCCTTGGGTTCGATATTCTTGGATCTTAAATATATTTTCCTATATTCTAGCTGATTTAGTAAACTTACTAGACATCATCGATCAGGCCTCATATTGCTATAACTACAAAAGGTCAAAAGGATATGAAAGGGTTAGGCTTACCGATACCAATTAGAAGGGTAAGAAAAGGAAAGCAGTAAAAGGGAGTCCTCATATCTCACAAAGCTTTATGCCAGCTTCAGGTATTTGTCTTTACTATGGAGAGAATGAATTTTAGCTTATCGATGTTAAAGTAGAGCTAGGGTTTGAGTTGTTCAATGATGTATTTGATTGGAAGCAAGGGATTATCAAGCAGTTGAGGGTTTATAGGATGAAGAGATTCTTTTGCATCATTCTGGATGGGATAAGGAAATGCTCAAAAAGGTCATAATAGAGAAGTTGTGTTTGTTCAACTAAAGGGATAAAGGAAGATCAGGGCCAAAGATCCATCCAAGGTTGAGCTAGAGAGACATCGGATGTGGCTAAGACTGAAGAAGATACTTTATTGATATTGTTTATGTTCCTAATTTTTTTTATGAGAACAAAGAATGTTTTTTTTTATTTATTAACAAGATGAACATTTTTCTTACATGTGTGATGTTTTCATTAATTTCAATATGTAAAACCATGATTATAAATCATTCATATTTGACATTAACTCAACAACATATGTTTATTTAATCTCGAAATAAAAAGAAATCCAAAAGAAATTTTTATT
>JBBPFJ010000420.1:0-38739 GCA_037975025.1 Excoecaria agallocha
ATCACGGATTAGGCAGCACTACAAAAAAAATTGATTTTACCGACGGATTTTTACCGACGGAACAGGGCATTTTACCGACGGAAAAGGCCTTACCGACGGGTTTTTTATGGATTACCGACGGAATTAATCCGTCCCTAAAACGTGCGTAGGTACCAAAATACCGACGGAAAATTCCGTCAGTATTATTACCGACGGATATTACCGACGGCATTGTAAAAAACAGTCCGTCGGTAATGTTACAAGAAAACCGTCGGCTGTTTTGTCGCGTTGACCCTTTACCGATGAAATATTCCGTCGGTAATCCGTCGGTAAAATTAATTAATAAATTATTGATTAATTTGTAATATAAACAGCGACGGTTTTTTGCGTCGGTAAAATTGTCGACAAATATATTTAGTATAAATATATATTTCAATTAAAATGGCAGTGACGGATTTTTCCGTCGGTAAGTTGTCGGTAACATTAAATTTTTTTTTATTTTTTATAGAAATTAATATATTTTCTGTTTGAAAATCTCAAATTAAACGCAATAGACTAAATATAAAAAGTCTAAAATTTAAATTAAAGATATATATTAATTGATAATTTTAATATATAACAAAAATAATATACATTATATATGACTGTTGTGCAAATATATTTGTATAGTGCACAATGTTTTACAGTTGTACAAAAAATTATATATTTGTAACTGCAATATAACCAATACCAACATCGGTATTGTACATGAAATTTTGCAGTGCTATACAAAAAGCATATAAAATAGTCTAACAGCTATGCAAATAATACCAATATCGGTATTATAAGTTTTGCTGTGATATACAAAAAATTATCTAAAACAGCCTATGTAAATTCAGAAGCACTAGCTAAGATGTACCGTGGCTGTCCATAATAGCAGAAGGATCTGTGGTAGGTTGCTGATCCCCATTTGATAATTCTTCCCGTACCTTATTTGTTAAAACCGGTAGCAATTTATCAGTCAATTTCTCTGTCAATTTGTCTGTGAGAACATCCATCAAGCTAGGCATATATGCATTAACTGCCTCTTGCACGATATTTTCTATGTTTTCTACTGTTGTATGCTGTGCATGCAATGGTGAACCTGACTGTGCACTTGACCCGTGTGAGTCACGAAAATTAGGACCAAAGTAATGCATTCCTGCAGATCCGAGACCATAAATCCTACTCTTCTTCGATCCTCCAACAGCCTCATAATAAATTTGGGCCTCATCAACTGATTTTCCTTGAGACAAATATTGTTCTCTCAATTCATCAACCTTATCCTGTGATCAAATCAATATTGAATAACAACTAATGAGACAGTCATCTTCATTCATCCACTGACAAGTAAGTTTTACAAAGCAAAATGATCACAAGTAAAGTTTTAAACCATTCTAAAATGAAATGTGTTCAATAATTTCTCTTTACTTGCATCTAATGATTGTTAGATCAACAAAAAAGTAGAAATTATTGTCTTCAATATATATCCAATTAATAGCCAAAGGAATGACATCCTATGTTTGCTTATGCCATGTTCTAGTATTCTACAATGAAAACCTAAATATGAAATTCAACTTTGGTATTTCCTTGTACGATCCCATGATAGACTAGTTTTTGTGTCTACTCATCCCACACATAATTATATATGTACAATTTGCATTATTTTTGTGGATATGTGTTTATGCTTATCCAGGCATTGTTTAATAACATTGCTTGGTTCCTTCCATTTTCATAGGCAGATATATAGAGGCATTATAGCATAAGCTCTCTTCAAGAATCAAATTGAAAATAAGACATAATTAAAATAGGGTTAAAATAGTTCAACAATGACTTACTTGCACTACTTTGGCTTTAGTGCCTTAAAAGGAAATTCCATCATTCTTGTGTGTATGCATATGCAAATGCATCTCTGTTGGTGTAGGTTCTCGGCCTAATTTTTTAGTCTACACATTATTTGAAACAATAAGGAAAAATTGCTGAAGGATATCAATACAAAATATTTAAATCAAATCTATTAAAAATTGATGAACTAGATAGTATGAATGGATTTTACCAACTTCAAGCGATGCTCATTGACCGATATGGAACCCCCAGTATGTGTACCAACTAACCCACTTTCAGCCATACATTTACGATTTGCAGCATTTTGATCACATCTCTTCTGTGTGTTAGGATCCTGCCACAGCAATTGCCAACTCTCCCAAATAGGATCTGGAATAAATTTCTTTTGCCTCTTACTTGTCTTTATATCAGATATGAAGTCACTGTACCTCCTTTTTGCCTTCAATTCCCAAGCTTTCTTAATGTCATATTCAATGGCAGGATTCCATGTAAATGTTTTCTGTAGCCATAATTTAATTACATATGTAAAGCTACACATTGTTTAAGATATAAATAATGTTTTTACTTTTATTTTTGGCATTGGAATTAGATTATAGTTACCTTGAACTCTCCCCAATAAAAATCCTTCAATCGTTGGCTCACCGACTTCCAATTGATCCCAATGGGATCAAGTTCAAGCCTGAAAATTTCAGTTAACTTCTCGGAACATTTCCTCGAAGGTTCCAACCTACAAGTAATCACATGTAACCATTCAATGTTAATCACAAGCATCAATTTAAAATCATAGTAATTTTTTTTTATATTTTTGAGAACTCACATTTTTCCATGAACATAAACAGTATTTTCCGCAATAATAGCTTCATGTTGTTCCCCATCAGGCATTGTGTTGTTAGGTTGATCATTTTGGACATTTGAACCTAAATAGTTAGGGGCTGCATCATTTGATTCTTGCTCATCTCTTTGCACGCTTGTCGAAGCTCCAGGTCTAGTAGGTGCTGGTTCACAAGAAGGAATTGTACCAATTTCATTACCCCTTTACATGGTCATTGAAGTACTAGGTACAGTAGGCATTGGTGGACAAGTATCGCCTGGACCTCCTCTGCTCAATGAAGATCTGCCTCTACCACGACCAGCACTAGCACGACTTCTGCCTCTACCAGCCATTCTATTCAAGTAATGATGTTAAACAAATATAACAAAACATATGTCACAAAATGAGCAGCAAACAGTCATGTAGCAAGCATGTTTAGCAATTAAAAAAAGGCAAATGTAATATTATATTGCATATAATCATCCCACAAATTGAGCACCAAACAGAAAAAAGGAAACCCATGCCACAAAATGGTACATAATATAAGAGAACACCTATTAACAGTAAATGGAAAACAATAAACACTTCAAAAGATGCTACATAATATGCCCTAATCACTCTCGGTGTCTTCTTTAAAGTCATCATCTTCTGTAGTTTCGTACTCCTCAAATTCAGCCTCATTTTCATCACTTAACTCTTGCTCTTCCTGTGAAGATCCAGTGTTTTCATCAATTTCCATAACCCCACCATAAGGATCATGTAAAGTAATATGCTCATCAGCCATAACATTTGTATCTATCACATGGAGCTCCACTTCTTCTTCTTGGAAAGCATCTTCTGGCTCATTGTTGAGAGTCAGTTCAATATTTGTCTCTTCTACCACATTCCCTTGGCTTTGTCTTAAAAACTGCGAGCCAATCATCCATATCCCTTCTTATGCTTGGGTAACGAACATAACATATTAAATCCTCACTTTAAGAGAACTAAAGTGAAAAATATGAAAAAAAAAATCAGCACAATAAACATGTGCTAGAGAAGAAACACAAGAACTTCTCCAATAAAATCTCACCTGTTTCTCGAACAGCAGAAATAAGTGATTAAATTTAGTGTTTGAAGTTATTGATAAAATTAAGTTCTTAAAAATTCATTGAAGCTTTTTATAGTTTTTTTTACTTTTTCCTTTAAATTATACATTTTACATTCTCAATATATATATATATATATTTCAAACACTAAATTAAATTAAAGTTCACAGAGCATGGGGTTATATACCTCTTGTTTAATTTATACTCTGCTCTCCAATTATGCAGCAAATAATCTAACAGCGGAGCCCATAGTTAACAAGAAATTGAACTTTTAGGGAATTACCTCTATTTATTTTTTTTTGTTATTTTTTCTATTAAAGTTTTAAAGAAAAGCAGAAATATTATTATCTCTTAATGCAACCAACTACATAATAATATATTAGTATTATTCTATACTTTAAAAATATAGTAATATCTGTTTTTTAAACTGTAATTGTAAAAGCAAGCCAAAAGAAATTAATGGCATTTGAGAGCCGGTGGCCATAACTCTCACACGAGCAGAACACAAAGCAGTTTTGGCGGTGGAGGAGACTGAATACACAGACAACAAGACCCAATCCAAAGTCTCCCTTATCTATGTACATCACCTCTTTGCCCCTGCACTTTCCCTTATTTCAGAGACACATTTGACGTCATTTATTCTATTTTCTTGCTCTGCAAACACCCATGGTAGGTACCCGTCTAAGATCACATGAATCACATTCTTGGCTTTCGGTTATTTTGGGGAATTACCTCTATTATTTCTCAAATCTATTATATCAAAACACATTTTCTTTTTTTAAAGTTTAGGTCGAAATAGATAAATGGGTATTAAGACTACAACACTACTGGAAGCGAGAAGCGAAATCAATTAAAGGAAAAATAAACTAGCAAAATGACAGTTTCCTAAGCAACTTAACCAAACAAAAACTAGCAGATCTGAAACAAAGCTACTCATTTGCACTGAAAACAAATTAAGAACAAATAAAATATACCCATTTACGAAGCAAAATGAGAGAAAGAAAAAACAAGGATTCACAAAAAGGAGAAGGAGAAGAAGAAAGCTTACAGCATTTGATTGAATGAGGAAGGGACAGAAGGCTGGATTTGCACTTGCAGTAAACGGATCTGAGAAACACGATGGGGGGAAAATGAAAGGGGGCGGTGGCTTTTTGGGTAAAAGGAAGAAAGAAGTGAAATAGGGTTTTGGTTTTCTTTCTTTCTTTATATATATATATATATAATATATATATATATTAAAAAATATACCCTAAATTTATAACATTCCCACGTTTTTTTTCCCTCTCAAAAAATTATTTTTTATTATAATTTTGTTATAAATTGTAATATGCCTAATTACAATTTATAATGATATTCTACCAAATTATCACTTCCGCATCAATTTTCTTGTATATATCTTGTGATGCGGTTCAAGCTCTAATAATTGATTATTATTTAAGTAGGTATTGTTGAAGTTGAGATTGGAATTGGGATATAATTTTGAAATCTTTGTCAAATGTGGGTTTGTTATTTAGTTCTATCAAGGTTATTCAATTTGCATTTGGAAATATGCTTTCTACCTATTTTGGATTTGTTAATGTTAATTTTTTTTTATGGAGATTTTCATCACTAAAATTTTTTATTTTTATCTTAAGAAAATAATATATATGCGCAAACATCCAAATCATCAAAAAACTATTCAAAAAAAATTGAGAGTTTATTTTTTCAAAGAAATTTAATTTAATTGAGAATGAAAACTATTGATTTATTAGTAAATGAATTTCAATTTTATAGTATCGCTGGGTTGTAGCCTTATATAATAAAAAATTGACTTGGTGATTATTATTGTTAAAGTTTTCATAATAATTATAAATAAGTTATTCTTTCAATAGCTAAGGAAACAATTGCGTCCACCATGCTGCTTCTTTGTGTTCTTTGCAAAGCAATTGGTGTAGTAGAGTCTATGGAAGAGATAATATAAAGGAGAAATAGTTGTTGATGGAAGAACAAAAAGATTCAGTAGGAAATTGGAGACATTAACGAAGCACAATGAGAATTAAGATTGAAGCAGAGTCACAAAATTGATTAACTTTGCTAGTGGCGAACAATGCGTTTTGTAAAGTTGAAAAATTCCACTGCTCCATTTTACAAGTCTAAAGTCTGAGTCTTGGCGGTGGGTGTTAATGTCTTATTGGGGGACCCATGAAAACGTGTTTAGACAAATACTTTACCACACTTGAAATATATTTTTTAAAATTTAAAAAATAATTATATTTATTTATTTATTTTTTTATCACTTTTTAATTTTAATTAGAATTTAAAAAAATTAAAATATAAAAATATTTTTATCAATAATTATAATTGTTTTATAAAATTGACATTTTATAATTATTTATTTGATTATCGTAAAAAAATAAAAAATTATCATTTAAGATGGAATAATATTTAATAATGGTGAACTCAACATTTACGCTATGTCGGTTAGTAGTAAACGTATACTATCCATTAATAATCTTTTATTTTGTATTGTTAAAAATAGCGACGGATTACCGACGATACTATCCGTTGCTAAATTATGCCGCATTTTTTACCGACAGAGTAGGATTTTCGTCGCTAATCTGTCGGTAAAATATTTAAAATAAAAGCATACATCATATTACCGACGGAATTACTGTCGGTGCATAGAAAAAATGTTTGTTATAGGTACCGACAGAATTTATCGTCGCTAATTCGTCGCTAAATAATGGCGCCAAAAATTCCCGCCAATATTACCGACCGTTTTTATTTTCCGTCGCTACAAATTTCGTCGTTTACCAAAATTTTTATTATTACCGACGGATTTGCTGTTCCGTAGCTATTCCGTCGGTAATATCCCATTATTTGCGACGGAATTTTAATCCGTCGGTAAATTCCGTCGGTAAAATCAATTTTTTTTTGTAGTGTTTGTCATGAGGAGATCGGCTGTTTAGGGGTGTGAGAAGGATTATGGTGTTCTAAGGATGAGAGATAAAGGAATTAAAGATTAAGGGGTGAAAGGCAAGGAAAGTATGTGGATACAAACTACCCTTAATTTAAGACAATTCTTGAATTATATTGTGAATTCTACATTACACTACAAAAAAATTAATTTTACCGACGCCTTAAATTCCGTCGCTAATAATGGATATTACCGACGGAATAGCTACGGAAGAGCAAATGCGTCGGTAAAAGTAAAAAAGTTGCAAAATGGAGGAATTTTTAGCGACGTTTATAAAAACGGTCGGTAAAATTGGTGGGAAGTCTTGGCGCCATTTTTTAGCTACGAAACAGCGACGATAAATTCCGTCGGTAAATATATCAAACATTTTTTCCATGCACCGACAGAAAGTGCGTCGGTAATATAATGTATGCTTTTATTTTAAATGTCATACCGACAGATTAGCGACGGAAGTCCTAATCCGTCAGTAAAAAACGCTGCATATTTTGGCGGCCTTTAGCAACAGATTGCCCCCTCGGTTGGTAAAGTTCGCTGCTTTAGCGTCTCAAGGAGAAGCCGAAACTACCCAGACCGAAGAGGCAATTGAGGAACCAGAAACCCAGGTATTATCTTCTAACTGAACCTAATATTTGTATAGACATGTAACAGGTTCATAAAGCAAATCATTTATAGCTAGGTTTATTTTAGGGTTTAGTCTTTTCTCTTGGTTTATTTGTCTCTTTTTCGCTTTGATTTTATAATAGATTAGCTGAGAAATAGGGAATGGATTTTGAATTTTAATAATTGACTGGGGGTTTGAGTTAGTAGATGTCGAAGTTTAACTAAAACAGTAAGCTGAAATTCAAAATCATTGTGTATAAATTCTTCTGGGAAATATTATTTTGTTCATTGATTGTAGTGATTTTGAACAGGACTCCTTTACACGATGTTTCAAGTCTAATCATCCAGAACCATTTCCATCTTGTGTTCGTTCCTTCAGTAGAGAACACAAGATGGAAAATGAAAATATAATTTATTATTGATTTGATTTATTAATTTTGAATAATATCTTTTTTGCCAAGATGATGAGTTCATTTAGATCTGAAATTCAGATGTGGAATCTCATATCGTGTTATGGTCTTTAAAGTTCTCTGGTTGGCTGTTTTACCACTGTTTGCATTTATTTAGATATGATATAATGGTCTTCAAAGTTCTCTGATTTCTTGCTGCACAGGTTTCTTTGGCTTAAAATATTGGTTTTCAAAGTTGTTAGCTTGTGTTGTTTTTGGTTTTAATATCAGGTCAGTTTAGTGGCCTGAAACTAGTCTTATTCCTGTATTTTCAAGAATAGGTTGCAGTAAAATGTGGGCACATTATAGTCTGGTATATCTATATGTTTTCCTGACTCTACGAGGTTGATGCAATAATCATAGAGAACAGTGGTTCTTTACCTCACAATAAGAATTTTGATTTTCAAATTAGATGAGCTATAAGAATTGTTGATTAATGCTTGAACAAGTCTAAACACAAAATCTACTCATTGCGTAGCGATATTTCTAGAGGTTGCATGAAACAGGGTAGTAATAGAAAAATGTTATTAGCTGACTTTTAAGTTACTGTGGTTGTTTATGAGAATTAATGAAAAGCGGGAACTCAAAATCTGTGCTCGAGTAAACAAACTGAATTTGGTTGGGTAATAAAACCTTTTTATATTGGGCAATAGAGAAAAAAAAACCCCACAGCCACATTTCTTCTCTATCCAACACCAATTGGTCTACTTGTTTTAATTACATAAGGGTTGGTAGTAGAGTACTTTTCCCACTTATCTTTGTAGACAATGCATCTGCACCATGGAGGCTCCTATCAAGTATTATCTTTTCTTTGATTTTATAGTTTAATGTCTAAATAAGGCACTTGTTTAACTCCTGCAAATTAGGGAAGTCCCACCAATTAATATGTAGGTACCAGTGCAGATCACATTGTCTCTCGTCTAATTAAATATCATAATCCAATAACAACTATGTACTCTGTGAATTAAAAAAAATTGGAAAAACACATTTTTTTTATATTAAATCTATATTTTTTAAAATTTAATAGTTAATATTATATTTTTGTATTTTCCAAATCATTTACATTATTTTTAATTTAAAATAACTATCAAAATATAAAAAAAATTGAAAAAAAAATCAATTAATTACTTTTTGCATATGTGAGATGATGTATATTTATTGGCATTTCAATTGTACTAATTTTATTTAAATTGAATTTTAATTATCCAAGCAACTGGCAACAAAGATTTGAAAACTTGAAGTTACATCCTGAATTCAGAAGCTAAATCCTCATGAATTTGGAGATAACACCTTCTACACGTTTGAGACATGGGCTACCCAACTGAATGACTTTTGTGTTGAAGTAGTAAAAGGCAAAGAATGTTTTACATGCAATTCAATTGGAGGTACCATCTTCTTGAATTTCTTGATTATGCAGATAGATTCCAATAATACTATATTATTATGTTGTGCTTAGTTAATGTTTATCCGAGTAATTGATTGCGAACAAATCAAAAATAATTCTGTTTTATTTATTATGGTTCCCTTTTCTTCTAGACCTCACTGTTTTATGTATCTGGTAATTTTTCAGATATCTGCATTTGGTTTTCTTTTCTTTTTTTGTTTTCTGTGATATCTTTACTCCTGTAATTACCTTTAAATATCACATTAATTCACCCAATTTCAAGATATTTTATTAACTCATGTAATATGGAATAAGATTATATTTCAATTTAGTTGGATTCTTTTTCATATCTTTTTATTTTTCAAAAAGTTTCTACTACCATGGCTTTGATTTTATTAGTCGAGGTGCATAAAAAGAGCATAGTTGCGTTATTTTACGTGTCAATGAGAATGAGTTTGCCATATCTCTAAAACTTTATTCTATGTTTATAATTTCTTTATTTTTACCCATTTCAAATTCATCATGCTCACTTCCTATTAATCATGCCTATAAGATAAAATAACTTGTTTACTGATGTCTTAGATAACCAAGTTTCATCTGCCCATGTAATATAAGTTGATCTAAGAGAAATAGTTTGCCCCATATATCACCTCAAAAAGTCGTATCCTTTCTCTCGACTCTGACTTGAATCTTATGGACTCTTGAACTTGTAGCTTCATTAGTTAACGCTTCAAAGTACTGCTGAGGTAGGTAACAGTTTAATCATGTAGGTGTTGAAAGTCAGTTGAATCTTTTTGCAAGCACATTCAAATCACAATCTCACATTCATGATAGTTTAATGGTGCGGCATAGCGCCAGTGAAGCTTGATTGGGGCAGCAGGGGGATCATCACATGCAAAGCAATAGCTAGTGTACTTGCTTGGTTTACGTATTAGAGCTTAATAGCATCTGGTGTGTCTTGAATACGGATTTGAATTGGAAACTACTAATAAAGTTGCAGGAACCATATTGATATTTTGAATTGATGGTAATATTATCTGATGTTCATATACTAATTCACTTGAAGGATGAAGCCCCTCAACTTGTCAACCCACTTGTGAAGTCGTTTGTGGCACGTAATTCAACAGCCAAAGCTCCTGTTTCTACCATTGGCTGATCCACTGGTCTGCCATTGCTGCTGCAAAGTATTTATGCAGGCAATTACTGATGAAGTGGAATCTTTCATATCCTTCAAATTGTTAAAGGCCAATGGAGAAGAGAGGTAAGTTAATAGTCATCATTTCATTATCGTGAATGCATGTATTGTCTTCCATGTTGTGATTTGTTAGGATGCAAAGCAATTTAATTATTCGTTTCCACCAGATGTATTACTGAACTCTCCGTCTGTATATTTTTGGGTTGCAAAAATGTAACATTTTCATTTTAATCTATGAAATCATTTTGCACCTCAACTACTGACTGACATATCAACTTCTACTTGATTAGGCTCATTTAAGGCTGAGTACATTTCAATTTTAACAGAAAATCGAACTGATTCGGTTGGTTCATTTCAATTATTCGAATAATTTGTTTGATTTTATTAGTAAAATATATGAATTTTGGTTCCATCAATAATTGAAAATTTAGATTTCAAAAAAAAAAAAAATTAAAATGCTGTTGTTTTTTCCTAATAAAAGTCTTTAAATTGTTAATCAGATTGATCGTTCACAACATCATCCATTTATGATTTGATCCAATCCGTTGGATGTCTATAAATTTTACCTGTTACCGGTTATATATACACACACATTTAAAATCCCTAGACTTTAGACTTATTGAGCATATCATGTGTTTTATTTTGAGCATACCAATATCACATGGCATTATAATTTCTTATTTTTAATAATTATTGAGCATATCACATATTTTATTTTTTAAAATGGAGAAAATGTGAAACATATATTTTATAACAATAAAGAATATATTATCATGTTAAATAACTGGATAGATTCAAACTGAAATAAGAAAATAAATTGTACATCTATTTGTCGTCTCAAGTCAACTTGTCTAGTTTTCCAAATCATTTACATTATTTTCGTTTCAATGCTCTATAGAGAATTTGATTAACTTTAATTAACTTGTCTAGTTTTGATGATAAAATTATTATTTTGATCTTAGTTGTTGGTGCTTCTCTATTATCTCGATTTGATGTATTATATTGATCAAGTTACTGGTAAAATGCAATTAAGAATTAAAATTATCATTTGAAATTATATGAAATTAGAGAAAGTAAAATTGAGTGTATTTGCTCACTAAATGTCACACATTTTATATGGGAATTGAATGCTGGATTTGGTGCTGGTGCATTTGTATGTAGCAGTTACCTTGTGCATTTGAAATCCAGCCAGAACATGCATTAGAGTTTTTAATATATTTTCATTCAGGTGAATTTATATGGAACTCCAATGGACTAAAGTTATCTTACTGAAAATGCGTATGGTATATTTTGGAAATGCAAACTGAAAATTGTGAACTCAGTCAAATTAAGTGCATTGGAGTTCATGCATGTACTTCCTAGTTATTGAAGCATGGTGGCTCTCATTGAAATAAAGTTCTTGTAATCATTTAATGACTTGAAAATATCATGTACCTTCAGAGATCTAAATGTTAGTGTAAGCTCTAGCCCCAATGCATTGTTATAAAACACTTTAGTTAATAAATGAGGCATTTGTTTTATCTATTGTATTTCTGTGCATATCAATTGATAGAACTATCCGAGAATGTTGTTTCAGTTTAAGTTATCATATGTGAGGCACATGGTTGTAAGACCTTAAAACAATAGAGACTTCATTCTAAATATCCCTAGCCAGTCATTGTTATGGGAATACAAATGAATTAAGGCTAGTATGCTCTCTCTGATAAGTTGAGTTCTGTCTTACGGATCATAAGGACAAGAGTGTCAATCAGAGATCATAGGTACATGTTTAGAGCATGGTATCTGGATTCGATCCGTTCATGAGAACACTACATGGTACAAGTCATAAGTGTTTCTCATATGCAAGTTTTGCATCGGAGTTCTTAGACCTAAAATCTCTATGAAACTCTTTATGAATTATCGTGTACTTTGACATACACTTAACGTGCTCGTAACAGAGTGACAAGTATGGGTATGCTTGGGTATGCACCGATTCATGTTAGAGAGCATGAGAGAAGTGAAGAGATTACCCCTCTCAATAAAAGAGAAAATATCATCGGCCACTTGATCAGTGAACTGAAGAGTGCATGGCCATACCAAGATGAAATAATGAGTAATCATTATTTATCTGAGAGTTCAGTGTCACTGGAATATCAAGAAAGGAATTAATATATATAAGGATGACTAGTTCTATGCCTTATATTAATTCTGATATTTAAGGGTAAGGGACTATGCAAAATTGCATTAGGTCACTAAATGCCATTTGCATTTTCATTTAATTTGGAATGCTATAATATCTTGCTAGAGAATATATATAGCCTTTGAATTAATTCATTAATTCATTGCCAATATTAAATGGACCTATAGGATCGCACACAAAGCATTGGGCTTAAAATATTTAAATTAAAGATTGGGCATTAATTTGGGCTTTTAATTAAAGTCAAATTAATGTATGTAATGGGTATTAAAATTGCTATTGGACCTTGGTCCATGAGAGAGAAAGATTCGGCCCAATAAGATTAATTTTAATTAATTAATTATCTTGAATTAATTAAGTTAATTGAGTATTAAATCCTAATGACATTTAAATCAAAATAAATTAATTAAATGGAGATAAGGTGACTGAAAATCCAAAGATAAATTCAATGGGAATTTCGGCAACTACATCCCTAAATTAAGTGATTTGTTTTGATTAAATGTCTTATGTTTATTTTAAATTAATTTGAATTTAAAATTAAAAAGAGTTTGAATTAATATATGTCACTTGATTTTAGGAAGTGATTGAGGCTGAATTAACTATCTTGAGGTAGTAAAATTCGGAATTAACACTTGCCAAAAATTAAAGGATATATATTGGTGAACAAAAGAAAACCCTAGGTGTGAATTATTCTCTCTCACACTCTTGGCCGAAATACTCAAGGGAAAAGTATTCTTCCTTGTTCTTTTGTGTTCTTGGGCAGAAATAGTAACCTAAAGGAAGTACAAGATCAGATCTTGTAGCGTCAATCCATTACCATTGCCAATTATTTATATATAGAGCTAGCACTCTCAATTTTAAGCCTTCATTGCAATTGTGTGTCTGAACATAGAGAGGAGTGGCGTAAAGGCTGTTTCTTTGGCATTAGTAATCAAGACCTAAAGCATATAAGTTCATCCTAATTGCTGGTCATCATCAAAATCAAGTCTTGAAGTTCATCTAAAGTTGTAAGTTTTAAAACCCTAAAATTGCATGTTTTCAATTCTTGTTTATGGATTGCGCGGTATGTATGATCAATTTTATTTTTTTTTGTTACGTGATCATCATATATATGCCATGTCACATTCCATCACTAAAATGGCTCAAACTGATATTGTTAAGGTTAGTTCATTTGAACAAAGAATATGGTAGAAGTTTTTGCTTCAAAATTTGGATTAAACTCCAAAAATAATGATGTCGGCAAATAGTATGATGCATGTATCTTGAAAATTTTCTAAAATAATTTGTTATAGTAAATTTTTTTCTGCGTGGGGTGTTAGAAGGTTTGATGAAAAATGGGACCTATCAAATATATTTGCTTTTCCATTAGTTACCCTGTTGGGGCTTGCTACTTTTTGCTTGAAATACTCATTTTATCAAATTTTCAATTACTTTAGGCTTATTGCTATATCTTCAAATCAATTTTTCATTTGCTTTATGCTTATTGCGTATATTTTTCCATGCAGATTTGCCTTTGCCTTATGGCCAATATGGAGTTTATTGATCCATCCACTTCTGGAACATCTTAGGAGCATTTGGTATCTGTTCTTTACATCATAGTAGTTAGATAGTTTTGTGTACAACTGCAAAATATTATGTACATTACAACAATTATAATGTATATATTTTTTATATAATAAATTTAGTAATTTATATATATATTCAATTTAAATTTTATATTTCTTTTGTATTGAATTTATCATGTTTTGGAAAAGGTTATTTATAATTTTTGCAAAAAATATTTAATAAATTATTTAGTTTTACTGAAAAATACCGACGGATATATCCGTCGCTGTTGTTTCTAAAATAAATTAATATTTTTTATTAATTAACTTTACCAACGGATTACCGATGGAATACTGTCGGTAAAAAGTCAAACCGATGAAATTAGCAGATGGATTTTAATAAAAGTACGAAAGGAATTTTTTAACAAATCTGTCGGTAAAATCCGTCGGTAATATTACTAATTTTCCGCCGATAAATTGATACCTACGCACGTTTTAGGGACGGATAAATTCCGTCTGTAAAATATTAAAAAACCGTCGGTAGGTCATTTTTCGTCGGTAAAATGCTAAATTCCGTTGGTAAAATGCATTTTTTGTAGTGTTAGGTAACTATATGAATTTAAGAAATAATGAGAAATAATTTGAGATAACAATAGAAAATAATGATATAATATGAAATAAATTAGAATAAAAGAAGAAATCAAGTAATTAGTTGGAAAGCTAATTTATGCCAAATGATGTCCTTGGAAACTCTAAGTGAAATATGGTGATTTATAAAGGATTAAATGTAATTGTAGCATCATAATGATAAATACATGTGTTATGGGGAAATTGAGTTAAAGATAATATATGGGTATGAAATTATATATGAAACATAATGATGTTCATGAGGATAACTAAAAGATATTAAAGTAAATTAAATGTTAATTAATATGTACTAATATAAATTAGTGATAGAAATATAAATAGCATAAAATAAAGCATGAAGAGATTGTGAATGTAAAAATTATATGTTGGCCAAATTGTATATAATAGTGTATGAAGTGACGAATTGATATTAAATAGCACTTTACGTATAAAAATATGTTATACCAACTTAGAGCAGCATAATTAGAATAATTTGAGTTAAATAAATATATTAACATAATGTTCACTATAGGTATGTAGTGATGTAACATTGCGTGGCTATATACATAAGTGAATAAAAGTGTAAAATAAATTGATATAAATTAATAATGTGATGAATTAATGTAAGATGAATATAAATAATATAAGAGAACAATTTAAAAACACTAGATTACATAATAGCCAAATTAGACACCTATAGTTAATATAATGAAATTGGTTAACTTATTTGTGTATTTAATAAAAATTAAGTAATATAAAATATAAGAAATATCATAGGAATGATAAGAATAAAAAGGATTTATGGATGTAAAAAAAAGTATATAATGGCCGAAATACATTTAATGGGATGTAAAATGTATAATTGATGTTTAGTTGAGTAATTAATAATAATTAGGTAAAATAAAGCACAAAAAATATAATAATGTTGACTAGGGTGTTACAGATGACGGTGATTTCGCTATTGATGTGTCAAATATGACACATCAGCTGATGATGTGGCAATAAATCTATCTTCATGTGTATCTGGTCAAGATGGCTTTTCTGCAAGAAGGTAATAAATTTAGTGATATTTAAGTCACGAAAAATAAATTAATTACTTTTGGATGATAAATCGTAAATTTAGTGATCGTGGCTAAAATTAATTCAAACATGAGACGTGTCACGTGTGTATGATGTGCCACTTTGCTTTTGCTACTTTAGGCAATTCGCAATAAAATGATATATACTCCCACATCTAAAATAAGCCCTTTTTACAACTCTACACACACCCTAATGAATTTTTGAACAATGCAGGCATCTACGAGCTTGGGGTCCTCTACTATGCTTAACTAAACCTTGTATGGTTAGTGATCTGTGTCTAGCAAGTGTACTAGATCGGCTAGTAATATAGAAAAATTCTTAAGATCTAAATTTTAATTTCGATTTCCCTTAATGAATATTTCCCTTAACCAGAAATTTAGACAAAAGTTAATTCGTCAGACCAGAGCTTACTAAATTTGCCACAAATCATGTTACTGGGTCAAGCTGCCAATTTGAATGTATAGAATAAATTATTTGGGATATATAATAAAAATATATTTTTTAAATAATTTATTGTATATACTCAAATATAATTTTAAAGCTATAATTTACAAAATAATCCATAATTAATGAGATGGCCCTATTGTTATTTAATTTTGATTAGTATTTATTATAGACATAATATAATAAATTTATCTATATTATTTTAATTTTAGTTATTTTAAATGAATTTATTTTGTTGAATATAAATTAATTTAATTTATGGACCCATATAGGTTAAAAGCCCAATAAAAAATAAGCCCATATTGATCCAGAACCGATTGAACCAAACCAAACGACCAAAATTATTTCGATTTATTCGGTTCTCGGTTCTACAAAGTTCAATTTCGGTTCGGTTCTTATATTTTCTGAAGTTCGATTTTCGGTTCAATCGGTTCGGTCTAAAATCTAACCGAACTGACCGTTTGCTCACCCCTACTCATAGATAAATTTAATACTTAGCACAGAAATCTAGTTTTAACTTCCTAAATATTCATTTAACTCTTTTTCAAGTAATTCAACTTCAATTTATTCTTAGTTCCTCATCTCTTAGTATTAATCAGTAAAATTAACACATAATTATCTCATGATATTTCAGATAATAATCATGCATAAATATTAAAGGATTAACCCAAGAACATGCAAATCATTAACTATGTCAAAACTAATTTTTAGTTATTTATTCAATAAACCAACAATCAATCTCAACACAATCAAAGATAAGAATATGCTTAAAACCAAGAAATAATCAACTGATATTGAAATTAAGCTCAAAATAAAGTCATAACAATGAAAATATAACTTTTCAAGAATCCATTAGCAAAAGAAGAAAAACTACTTCCTAAACATGGTTAAAAACTAAAACAACGTAAAAAAAAAATTAAAACAAAGTTGAAAAGGAAAATATTGAATAAAAACAGAAAAACTACTTAAAAACCTAAAATTAATGAACTCTACTAGTTCTTGATGATTGATCCTAATTGATGCTTCATTTTTTGTGTTAGAGTCTTCTATTTATAGGAAAATATATTGTAGAAGCTTTCTAAACTTTCTCAATTGAAATAGGAAAAGAATCCTTCTTGAATTAGAAAAACGAAAATCCTTCGTAGCACAGGAGTTAATTATATGTGGCCACTCAATTTTTCCCTTTGATGGATGCACTGCCGTGTATCCTTCCTTGTAAGGATACACGGCCACTTGATTTTCTTTGAAGTAATTCATGTGGCCACTCATCTTTCTTTGAAATGTTTCACGTGGCCACTCAATATTTTATTCTTTGAAACACATGGCCACTCATCTTCACTTCAACTAAAACACATGGCCACTCATTTTTCTAAGGCTTGAGACACACGACCAACTAAGGAGGAAAACATTCATGCACAGCTAAACAATTCTCCAAGGCTTAAAACACACGGCCAAGCATTGAGCTACTGGTCCTCACGATCATTCATTAACATGAATTTTTTAAATTCACAGTTTTGGCCCAAATCTTCTTGCCTTTTTGCAATTAAGTAATTTTTCTTGCAGAATAACCCTGAAAAACACCAAAATTTATAATTAACTCCAAAAACATAAAATTAACCAATTAAACTCAAATTCAACCTAATTAACACAAAATTAACTCAATTAAATACCTAAAAATATACTAAAAATATCATATAAATCACCAATATCAAATATCCCACACTTAAACCTTGCTCGCCCTCGAGCAAATTAGAACAATCCAACTCCTCAAAATAATCAAACTCAAATAAAGAATCATGCATTTCAAAACCAAGTTTAACAATTAACAAGAACATTTAATAAAATTTTTAATTAGAATAAATTCAACCAAGATAATATGAATTAATTTCCTTGTGTGTGTGCAAGACCAAAATATTTTAAGCATTTTCAAAATCCATAACACCAATGCAAATTCATAGCCAAGTTTAGAATGAATGTACACATAAGTATACACATGGTTTCACGCTTGAAACTCTAAAAACAATATAGGCCTCTCTCCTCCTTTAGCATCGTAACTTGAAGGTCATCTCCGCTAAACAACTCAAAAATAAAATTTAGAATCACTTAGATCTTTTAAAGGTTGTAATGGGGCTAAGATATTGGTTATCAAAGAATGGATAAAAGATCAACAACAAGAATAACCACTCTAAGATAAAACAGACTAATAATTCACAAATTTCATCCCACTAACTTAAATAATAAAGAACTTAGCCAAAATTTCCCAACCCTTCACAATTCAAATCTCTTTTATGAAAGAGAAATAACAATTGAAACTCTCTTACATTCACAATTTATACCCTTTTAAGAAGTCATAACTGTTTTTCCTTGTAACTACCCCACACTTAAGATTTTGCCATACTTCTTTATTTTATTTTTTTTCTCCTTCTTTTTCTTTTTTTTTCTTCTTTCTTTTTTTTCATTCATTCTTTTCATACTAGCTTTGATTTTGGCAATACAATAATAACACGGGTAATCACAAAGTCACAATTTACTATTCACTTGACTTCAACAATAGCCCTTGACAATAAAATTCAAAATTATCTTACTACACTCATCAAGATACTTAATTTCCATTAATCCATTCAATCTTAAAGTGGCCAATTCTAGAAGGAAAGATAAAAGCTTTTTAGGCTATATGGTAAAATAAATGAGTGTAACAAGAAAAATAAATATGGCACATATTAAGCATACCTCATTAGGCTCAAAATGGCAAACAAAGGATAAATATGCATAAAGGGTACGAAAACAAGTTTAATTATATGGCTTAACAATAAAAATATTGTATAGATCACTTTTCAAGTTGTTTTAAGTTGCTTTTATGCTTTGAAGGGTGATGAGGAAGGTTCTAGTGTTCTAAATTTTCTTACTTCACTACTTCATTGCATTCTGTTTTCTAAGTTCAAACTGTCTAAGTGCTTTAAAGAATTTGGAAACTAACAAATATTTATCAAGTTGAATATTAAACTAGTCAAAAATTCATTAAACAACATACTTGTTCTACTGCTAAACAAGAATTTTAAACGTTGCACATTCTAAATTTAAGTTCAAAATATTCAATTTTGAAGAAAAAACTGGGGTGAACTAAGCTAAATGTACAATATATGATAAATGAATTAACTAAACTACTATGCAAAATAAAAACTAAACATGCAAACTAAAACAAACTAAACAACTAAAACAAAAAACAAAATGACTAAAATAAAATAATTCATGAATAAGAAAATGAGCAAGGTAAGAAAACTCCCATAGTTTGATATTCAAAAACTAGCTCAGCTGAGCTCTATCCCCCTCTTTAAAATCTTGTTGTCCTCAGCAAATAATGAAAAATTTCAGCTCACTACATAACTTTTGAGAAATAAGTTAGTGCCCAAGAGAAATGTAAGCTTAAACACACCACACCTAAAACCATGATCAAGTCAAAAAGAAGGCATGAGATCAATGAAATTGAGTTAAAAAATATACATGCCTGTAAAACCAATAAAGTGCAATGAACAAGACTTAATATACATGGTAACTAAGTGAAGAAATGTAACTAGGCCAAACTTGTTTAAGTATTCAATGGATAATATATGTTACAAGATGCATAATCTCAAGTGTAAAGTGAATTGGTGATGGATAGGCTTAAATAGAAGGAAAAGATTTTAATTTGTCATGATAATCACAAAAGAAAATAAGCCAATTTAAATACAAACTCAATCTATATAAATCCAACAATAAAGTTCAATTCCAAACTATAGGTAGCTAAGAGTCATGGAATGCAAATGAATATAATTCAATTAAAAATTAAACTCTAAGCAAACCTATATTTAAGAACAATAAAGTTACACCAATTCATGCATATTAATCTCAGCAAGCAAATAGAAATTTTAAGCAGATAAAAAACAAATAAAAATTGCCCCTAAAACTTCAAACTGAAAATTGAAAGCTTAAACATCGTTTTTAGGGCCCGAAACAAGCTATTACGTAAGGCAAAACTCATGTAACAAATGTCTGTCTCAAAATGAGCTTTCCAAAAATATATTATAATAGTCAATCGGACACCTGTAGCAAAAGTTATGATCAAAACAGTGCCTGCTGTAATAAAAATTGAAACAAATAAAAATGTGCAGGTGAGTGCAATGCTTAAAGGTGCTGGAGGTGAATAAGTTAGTGTTTGATTATGCTTGAGTAAGTGAGATGTGTGTAAAAGAGTGAGTGTGTGAAGGTGTGGTGGGTGATGTATGAGTGAGGGTGGTGGAGCAAAATCAAAGGAAAGGAAAAATGAAGGATGAATTTTTTTTTTAAAGGAGCAAAGTAAATACAACACCCAAATGCATGGCTGTGCATAGGTGTAGGGATACCCACATGTGGGCGCGCATGGAGGTAGGCGAGGGATACGCGGCAGTGCAGATGCTAGGTAGGAGCTTCACGTGGGTGCACGCGAGTCATGGGAAGAGGCAGTCTGCTTACACGCGGGCACGCAAATGGTAGAGGGAAAAGAAGACGTAGGCGTGCATGGCCTGAGGGAAGACTCCAAGCGGGCGCGTATGGGATGAATAGAGGACTTACACGGCAACGCAACTATAAGAGGTGGAAAACACATGGGCGTGCATAGGCTTGCTGCCAGGCAGTCTCCACTCACGCGGGCGCACATGAGCCTTTGGAAGATTTTCACGTGGTTCGCATGCATGCATGGGGCGAGCAAACTCCTTTCACGCGGCCATGTATGAAGCTAGGTATATTTTCCCGTAGGCGCACATAGGGTAGCTGACTTCAAAATTAATTTTCTTTCTAGTCTCGCTATTGCTCTTTAAGATTTAAAACTCCCTGCACAACAGAGCAACAACAAAATTAAGCCACCTAAACTCACCTCCTTAATAATATTTAATCAACAATTTAATTGTCACTTATGTAAAATTCATGCTGAACCAATTTATGCTAAAACTGAGCCAAAATTTTATTTTTGATCCATATAAACCAGTTATAGTTCCATCTTACTCATACTCAGTTAATTATGTCTTTTCCTTCTTTTCAAGCTCCAAGTTAATTATGCCAAACAATATGCACATCTATCAATTAATTAAATTCCATTTGAAGTCCACTCTTAACTCAACATATGCAAAGTTCATGAAGCTTTATGCAACTAAAATCAAAATCACATCTAACCAACTCATAAATCTTTGATAAGTTCAATTTTACTTACCTCAAAAATTGTTGATAAATTCATATTAGCTCTTTAATTACCTTAGAAGTACTTACTAATCCCAATTTAATCATGAAGCATAAAAATCATTAGAAGTAGCTTCTTTTTCAAACCCAAATCTTAAACTTATGAATTAAAAGACACAAACCAATAACAAACATGCATTAAATTTTAAAGTAAAAAAACAATGGCAAAACAATTTATTGAAAATAACATACAAAACATAAATCATAAAAAAATTGATGAAAATTTAAAGAGAAGAGTTAGAGAATAATTTTTGGTTTATTGAGTCCCAACTCGACTCATATTACTCTCGGGAGGTCGAGCTTGTGTTCCAAATATATGTCTCTCCGGACTTTGCTCCTCATTTTCTCCCATTAATAGAAGAAACATGTCATAGTTTATCAAAGCTGGAAACTCCATATATTTAATAAAATACGACTCCTTCTTTGGCTCATTTATAACGAACTATATCGGCTCTTCTAGCCTAAATAAATCCTTTAAGTAGACTGAATTCAGTGTGTAATGCCCGCTCTTATTACCATTTTATTTACATATATTTTATTAAATTACTTGCACAAAAATATATTTATATAACTGGCATATTATATATTTTAAAGTACAATTATAACTTAGTTCATTACATACATGTTCAAATCTTTTACACAATACATTTACAAATACATAATACATTATCAGAATTAGCCCTGACTCGCTTTCCTTCTAGTGGCCTGCAGATGTTGACTCTAGCAAAAACACTTTCTCACACTTGAGTACCTACACGAAAAAACACCCGTGCTGAGCAATGGCTCAGTGGGGAGTAAACAGTACAATTGACTTCTTATCGAAGTCGCAAACAAAATCAATACAACATGCCAATACATATAACATAATAACATGTTACTCTTATTCAATACATGCAGTAACCACACTCAATAGCAATTATACACTCACTAACAATCGCAATACAGTTTTTCATTTACACTTCAATATTAGTTTTACACTCACATTTCATTATTTAATGACAACCACTAACATTAACATTAAGTATAATAGTACACTTCAATATTCACTTAAAAGCACTAACATTATTATAAAGCACTAACACTAGCATAGGACAATGTAACACTTAAATTATTTGTCACTTATCACTATTCAATATTCGGATCACTTTCATTGCCTGAATTCTCATAAATGGTGGATACGGGTACAAATAATAGATATTGCACAAGAGACATAAAATTCTCAGTTCACTAGATACCAAAAGGTATCAAACACTACACTAGTCACCTTTCGGTGACAACACTAGCAGCTGCAATCACTATCCCCTTTATAGGCATGCCTATCTATCCACTACTATGTAAAATTCAGGTTTACAAATAGTCTTTCATCACTCAAAGTTATCACACTTGATACAACTAGATTCATAGAGATAACACATCAAATAAAGCATGCAACAAAACCACTAAACAATAACTTATTCACTTAAACTTCAAATACACTTAACATTAACATTAATATACGTATTATTTGTCATGCAATTAGTAACATTATACTTACCATTTATCATGTTCACTCTCATTCATGACATGTACATTTTATTGCACACTTTTATAAACATAACACTAACACATTCAATAGATTATGCAATCATTTTACTATACCATGTCACTCATATTCATGTTCATTCATATTCATTAATTGTATAAATTTCCATGTAATAAGATTTAACATTTAAACCTTATTTCACTAATTCATTAGGCTTTACACTCACTTATATTGCTTATTACTCTTATTTCTTTTACTTAAAACACTCTAAAAGCATTTAGGAAGGCTTAACATACTTTAATAACAATTTGAGACTTTAAAATCAAGTTCAAGAAAAAATAGGATAGGGTCACGGTTACTACCAAATTCATGGTAACCGTGACCTAGTTGCACTCTCGGGTCTGGACTACGCCAGACTACCTCCCGATCATTACCGGATGAGTAATAACCGTGTTCTATAATTTTTAAAGCAGTCACGGATTACTATGAAATGCTTAGTAACCCGTGAGATAGGGTGCATTTTGGTTCTGGATTGCCTTACGGTTACTATGAAAATCATAGTAACTGTGATGCCTAAAATTGTTCAAAGACAGAATTTCTGTCTCGACTTCCATGCCATTTTTGACCCAGAAAACATCATTTTTAGGGAAAATTTTCTTCTAAAAAGTTATTCCACTATGGCTATAGTTTCTAAAAAATCAAGAATCACTCAATTTTGACTTCTAAAACTCAAGATATTCATTAAAAACCTAAGACTGCTCTCATGGGACGGACAGCAGGGGTCTGTCCATTTCAAGCTCATTTTCGGACACTCTAGAGACAGATTTAGGTCCCGGTTTCTTCTACAAAGTTTTATATCTATGTCTTATATTTCATATCCAACTTGAATAACATCAATCAGACATCTAAAAAAATAGTTATGCAATTTTTACTAGGACTGGTTCATGTGAAACTTATGCAGATTTTCACTATAGAATTCTTTAAGACATAAACCACAATTCTCTTGCATCCAATCATCACTCAAGAACTATATCATCACTAACAGAACATCTATAACACATAAATCAACTTGAATCAATAAATTAAATTGCAAAGAAATGAAAAACTCCCAAACCTCTTTACAAGCTTCACTCTTTTTCTTTTTCTCTTCCTCTTTCCTTGCTCTCTCTTTCTCTTCTGCTCTTCTTTTATTTCCATGAAATAAATCACATATATAAACATCTATTTAGATCCTTTAATTCAATATCTACCTTCAAGAAACATAAGAAGAAAAGGAGAGGAAAATTGTTACCTTAAAAGAGACAAACCCTAAATTCTCTCTCTACCTTCTTTGAGACACCAAGGCTTGCATTTTTGAGAGGATGAAGATGAGTAAAAGGAGCAAAATTTATGAGTTTTGGACTCCCTCTTTGGCTGGCCACAACATTGCCCTTTTATACCATGATATCTCTCCATTTCTCATGAGTTTTCTAGAGTGGGACACATGCCTTACTTCTATTGGTCCATTCATAATCTTGCAATTTGCTCTTTCTACTTTCTTTATTTCTCTTTTTGCCACAATTATTTTACTTGATCTTTTCAATTAAACCCTCAATGTCACATTCTCTCTAATTTATACACTTATATCTTAGTGTAAAATTGCCATTTTATCCTTATCCATTTAATTTAATTCCTTTCGTGTCCTTTACTACATTTTCAATGCACATCTCCTCGTATTAACTTCACTATATACATCAAACATATCTGATTACTCTTAGGGTGCAATGTGGGGCCTTACACATTGTCTCCACTTGAGAATTTTTCCTTTCTTGCTCATTTGGTAATAAATTCTCTATAAGAGATCCTACATCCTCTGAATAAATACATGACTTATCTTCAAAAATGAATTATTCCTCTTGTTCTTTATCCTTCATTAATGAATGATTTATTTCCTTATCACCATCACCTTGAAATTTCACAGAAATACTCAAAAGTTCTAGTTTAGATTTCAACTTTTCAATTCCTTCCTCTCTATCCCTTATTAAATTTTCATGACTCTTAATTGTCTCCTTTTGAGTCCTTATCTTTTCTTATTGAAATCTAAAATTTTCCTCTTGAGCCCTTAATGTAGCCTCCCACTTCTCTTTTTTAGCATAAAATTCCCTTTCTTTTCTTATAAGCAAGTCATAAACATCTTCAGTTTCACAGATAATAGCCTTTTATGTGACCCCCTATTTTTCTTTTACAGCCCAAAATTGCTTGTCTTTACCTATAAGCAGGTTATGAAGACATTGATTTTCGAAGCTACAGGCTTCTTTTGAATATCGTAGTTCTTGATTCTCTCTCCTCAATTCTTTCAATTGAGCTCTCAAAGCCCAAAGAGAATAAGAATCTTCAGCAACAGATGGTGATGAATAAGAATTTTGTGATTGTGCACGTAATAGTTTTATCTCCTCTCTTTCTCTTGCTAAATCATTCATTTGCTATTTCAAAAGAACCAATTCATAGTTTTAGACATCATATTGCATCATATTGAAGAATGTCTAAAATTATTTCTATAAAGAACAATCACCAAATCAAAAACAAAATAAAAATAAAAATCTCAGACTAACTCAATCAAAGATATTAAACAAACAATACCGCTGTTCCCCGGCAATGGGGCCAAAAACTTGACCAGTGTCTAGCAAGTGTACTGGATCAGCTAGTAATATAGAAAAATATAAATTAAGACATCAAATATCGTATCCAAGGGAATATGGATTGCTAAAGATAATATCTATTTATGAATTGAATTAACCTGAGATTATTTTCCAAATGTTTTTGATTTAAAAGCAAAAATTAAACAAAATAAACAATGAAATAAAACAAAAGCTAAAATTAAATTAACATGAATTAAAAACAAAACAATAACTGGAATTCTCTTGCTAAAGAAACTATCAACCTTAACTCTCATTGTAATGACTTAAATTCAATAGAAACACGAGTGATTATGAAAAAACTAGTAATAAAGCCAGATATCTTTATTCAAGTATATCATTCTTAGTATTACACTCATAGACAAATCTAATACTTAGCACGAAAATTTAGTTTTAACTTCCTAAATATTCATTGAACTCTTTTTCAAGTAATTCAACTTCAATTTATTCTTAGTTCCTCCTCTCTTAGTATTAATCAGTAAAATTAATATATAATTATCTCATATTGTAGATAATAATCATGCATAAACATTAAAGAGTTAACCCAAGAACATGCAAATCATTAACTATGTCAAAACCAATTTTTAGTTATTTATTTAATAAACCAACAATCAATCTCAACACAATCAAAGATAAGAATATGCTTAAAACCAAGAAATAATCAACCGATATTGAAATTAAGCTCAAAATAAAGTTATAACAATGAAAATATAAGCTTTCAAGAATCCATTAGCAAAAGAAGAAAAACTACTTCCTAAACATGGTTAAAAACTAAAACAACGTAAAAAAAACTAAAACAACGTTGAAAAGGAAAAGATTGAATAAAAATAGAAAAACTACTTAAAAACCTAAACTAATGAACTCTATTAATTCTTGATGATTGATCCTAATTGATGCTTCATCTTTGGTGTTAGAGTCTTCTATTTATAGGAAAATATGTTGTATAAGCTTTCTAAACTTTCTTAATTGGAATAGAAAAAGAATTCTTCTTAAATTAGAAAAACGAAAATCCTTCGTAGCATAGGAGTTAATTATGCGTGGCCACTCAATTTTTCCCTTTGATGGATGCACTGCTGTGTATCCTTCCTTGTAGGGATACACGACCACTTGATTTTCTTTAAAATAATTCACGTGGTCACTCATCTTTCTTTAAAATGTTTCACGTGGCCACTTAATATTTTCTTCTTTGAAACACATGGCCACTCATCTTCACTTCAACTAAAAAGCATGGCCACTCAAAGAACAAAGAAGGAAAATGTATGGCCACTCACTTTTCCAAGGCTTGAGACACACGGCCAACTAAGGAGGAAAACATTCATGCACGGCCAAGCAATTCTCCAAGGCATAAAACACACGGCCAAGCATTGAGCTACTGGTCCTCACAATCATTCATTAACATGAATTTTCTAAATTCACAGTTTTGGCCTAAATCTTCTTGCCTTTTTGCAATTAAGTCATTTTTCTTGCAAAATAACCCTGAAAAACACCAAAATTTATAATTAACTCCAAAAACATAAAATTAACCAATTAAACTCAAATTCAACCTAATTAACACAAAATTAACTCAATTAAATACCTAAAAATATACTAAAAATATCATATAAATCACCAATATCAGTTAGGATGGATTAGAGATTGGCCTTTTTGGAAAATATGAATTCTCTTTCGAGGTGTATTTCTAGAAGAACTTTTTCCATCATCTTATTTCTTTTATTTGCTTTCACTTTTTGTGTATTCTCATTTTGATTTCCCTTGATCTCATATTTCCATTCAAAATCTTTTAATATCCTATGCTCTGTTAACTCTTGTAAAATCTGAGTCAAGTTATGATTTTTTTTAATAAACCTTTAACTATTGAAATCGGTGTCTCATCATGAGATACATTAGTAGAATTAGGGTCACTTAAATTCAAATCCTTGGAGTTACTGATTTCCCTTATTTCTTTTCCAGTTTCTTTCAAATCATTCATTTTTCAATAAATAACAAAATGAAATAAAGATACCTACATTAGGCCAACACACTACAACTTTCCATAAGAATTAATTTTTAGACTATTATTCACTAGAATCGTCTAAACCTTTTCTCTGATACCAAACTGTAACACCCACTCTCAATACCTTATTACTATTGCTAAACATAAATCATAAGTCAAATCTATACTTAGTTCTTTTAAATTATCTAATATGTAAATTATATGTCTATCACTTAGAATTTCAATTTAGTGTCATGTAAAAATATAGCCTTATATGTATAAAATACTAATATATTGCAACATAGTACATACCTTTCTTTTCAAACTAAGTTTTTCTTTTATCGCAATCTTTCATGAGATGACTGGCCTTTTTGTAGAAGAAACAATGCTACTCTTTATGGATTTGGCTCTCATTAACCTTTATTGGGGCTTTGTCCTTCTTGTTGTTCTTCTTTCCTGGCCTTTCCTTTCTGCTGCTACTTTCATTATGTACTGTAATATGGATAGAGTGTTTTTTTTTCTTTAATCTCCCTTCCTCCTGTAACAACATGGCCTTAATTTCTTAAAGGTTTCATTTCTCTTTAAGAGTGTTATAATTTACTTGGAATTGGCCAAATTCGGAGAAAGTGAGTTGATAATTAACTGTACTATAAATGATTCACTCGCATCCATACCCATTGATTTTAGCTTTGCAGCCATATTTGACATGCATGTTACATGATCATGGATGGGTTGAGCCCAATCAAACCTTTTAGTCATCAGTTTACTCATCAAGTTTCCTATAATAGACTTGTCAGTTATGTTTGATTGTGAGTACTCCTTAATCTTCATCATAAATTCCCTTGCATTATCTGTATTGGGTATTGATGGCTTAACATTTTCAGCCATTGTCAATTGCATCAAGTTCAAACTCAATCTATTGGACTTTTCCCAAGCCTTAAAATATTTTCTTTTGGCTTGTGAACTATTATCAGTAATAGTTGCAAGCTTCTCAGCAACTAATGCTAGGTCTTTGCCCATAATACCCAACTGAAATTGGATGTGTTCAGACCAGTCAACATAGTTTAGCCCATTAAACTTTATCAAACCATTACCGATAGTTAATAATTTATTGAAAGCTACAAACATAATACAAACTCACACTTTAATGCTTTGAGTATAATTAATAGATTCAGACAATAATATATATATATATATATATATATATATATATATATATATATATATATATATATATATAGTTCACCTTTGGGTGATACGTAAATACATATCTTAAAACCATAGTAATGCTAACAAAATATATATACATATATATTTTAATAGACGGTTAACCATACTCAAGCTAGTACGTATGTCATCTTTGGCTATACAAATATATTCACCAAGTATATTGATAAGTCGCTTTAATAATATTAATTATAAGCAATGATCTTTCTTTGGGTGATCTTCTAGCATTATAATTAATAAATTCAATCGTTCAATTTATCCTTAATGTCATTAATTAGCATCATATAACATGAACAATTGAAATAATATATAATTAAATTTCTAAATATCCTTTCAAGTAAGGTCACTTTGGTGACTAATGAGCTTTCTATACAATAAACATTTAATTAAGTAATAATAAATAATTTTAAAAATTTAACTATAATATCCAAAATTTTTAGAGACTAAACTGTAATTTTACTATCACATTTTAATAGTCTCCAATACTTTAAGGATCAATATGAAATTTGCCATTTTGTACCTTGTGATTTTCGTTTCAAAAATCTTACCACATTGTCAAAAGTATCTCACCAATTTGTCAAAAGTTCTTTTGTCAATTTTAACAAAAGGATAAAATAGTCCAATACATCTTTGACATTTTCCACAAAAATGAAAATATCTATGTCTGCCACAAAATGAGAAAAACTATTTAAATTTGACCGGTGTCTAGCAAGTGTACTAGATCGGCTAGTAATATAGAAAAATATAATTATGACCCAAAATGTAATGCCCCTAATGATACCCTAAGAGGGGTAGATGGTCATTTCATATAAGACAGAGATTGATTTTGTGGTTAATTGAAGGAAAAAAATTGAAATGTAGGGACTTAGACAAAGTAAAAGAATTGTGGTAAAACTAGAAATAAGAAAAGATGAGAGATTAAAGTAAGAGATATAAGTTTAAAGAGGGATTAAAGTGAAATTGTGTAAGATTTTATTTGAGCAGCCAATAGAGACTTGACATTAGGATTTCTATAAACAGTAAATGATAAGTTAAAAGAAAAAGAAGTGGGAGTGTGTGTGCATGTGTGGTCGGCCATTCTTGGCCAAAAGGCTAAAATGTTTTCTTTTATTTTCTTTTGTGTTTCCATCTTCTTCTCTCCTCAAGTCCAAGAAGATGCTGCTTCTAGTAGGAAAAAGGGTTGTAGATGGTGGAAATGAAGAGCAAAAGTGAAGAGAGAGCAAGAAAAAAGGAAGAAGAACGAGTTAAAGCTTAATAGAGGTTTGGGAGTTATATTATTGTTTTATGTATTTGTAGTTGAAATAAATTTATATATATGCTTTGGATGATCTATGGTTGATTTTTGAGTGAATATTTGAATGTATAGTGCATGAGAAAGATGATTTGTGCCTTAGAAAGTGAGTTGGTGAAAATCTATTTTTGGTTCACATGAACCAGTCTTAGTAAAAATGGCATAACTCTTTTTGTAGACATATGATTGATGTGATTTCAGTTGTATATGAAAGTTAAGACATATATCTATAACTTTTTAGGAGAAACTGGGACCTAAATCTGTCTCTAGAGTGTCCGAAAATGAACTTGAAGTGGACAGACCCCTGCTGTCCGTCCCATGAGAGCAGTCTTCGGTTTTTAATGAATATCTTGAGTTTTAGAAGTTAGATTTAAGTTATTTTTGATGTTTTAGAAACTAGATACATAGTGGAACACTTTTTAGAAGAAATTTTTCCCTAAAAATGATTTTTTCTAGGTCAAAAATGATATATAAGTCGAGATAGAAAATCTATCTCTGAGCGATTTCAAGCATCACGGTTACTATGAGTTTCATAGTAACCGTGAGGCAGTCCAGAATCAAAATGCACCCTATCTCACGGTTACTAAGCTTTTCTTAGTAACCGTGACCCCTTTAAAAAGTATAGAACATGGTTATTACTCATCCGGTAATGTCCATGAGGTAGTCTGGCATAGTCCAGACCCGAGAGTGCAACTAGGTCACGGTTACCATGAAATTGGTAGTAACCGTGACCCTGCCCTGTTTTTCTTGAACTTAATTTTGAAGTTCTAAATTATTATTAAAGCATGTCTTGTAACACCCTTCTCGGAACAGTCTTTTCCGAAACGAAACTTAGCCGAAACCGGTGAGTTTTTTTTTACCGAGCAATTCAAAACATTTTTAAAGTACTTTCCATTAATTCCAGAATTCAAATAACAATCTTATAACAATTAAAACAATCATCATAACGAAACTCATACTGTCCATACATCCAAGACAAAAAAACATACAATCTAAATATAGTTCGAGCCTTTACCTTAATAGTCTAAGTATATACATGCCAAAAGCTTATACTAAAAAAATCACAAAAGTCTTCTCTTCCGATCTGGTCCTTCAATGTACTGTGCTCCTGCAACACTTCAGAACCTGCACGCAGTAAACACTACGTGCTGAGCATTAAATATGCCCAGTGGTGACTACTAATCCAAGAATTTCCCAAGAATAAGCATAATTTCATAATTTATGCTTCTATTGTTCTTATTTCATTAAACATTTCCTTTTTATTTCAATTATCAATATTCATATTTTGATAATCATTGTTCCTTTTATTCTAAACTTTTAACTGTACTATAGTATCTTTTTAGGTAGATCAATATCAGATTTACCTTTTATCTTTACGTTAATCTTTACGTTAACTTTTACTTTTTATCAGTACTTTCATTTTATCCTTTATCCATAGAAATTCAATCATCATTTTAAGTAACGACGTGTATTGGTACTCGTGTCCTTACTAGTACCAAAATAAACTACTTTTAATACTTGCTTTACTGGTCTATTATTCAATCTATAATCTGACTTCACTTTTTACTATATATTCTATTACTTTACTTTAACTTTGATCTAATAATTACATTACTGTTAAAAGGCTTATAAGCTTCATCGTAAAGCGATATAGCCATTTTGGAGTACTTTGCAGTCAAAACTTATTTTTTTCTTATATACATTATTCATATTTAATTATCTAATTAAAACTTATATCTTGTACTTTACTTTTATTGCATAATCCTATGCCTTATATCATTTTACTTTTTAGGTAACTTATCTTTCAGAAAAGCGTTACCTAAGCATTAAGTTCACTTTTTGTCACTATCATCACTTTTTAACTTTAAGCAGGAAAATTTAATATTATTTTCCAGAGTTGTCATTATCTTTACAGTGGTAAATGGTACAAGCATTACTGATTAATTAAAATTATCTTTCTCACATAAATCAAGATATATTTGAATTTCCTGTAAAAGCTTAACTAAACATTGATTTAATATCTTACTCTTATAAAACATTTCTTTTTATTACTAATTACACTTTCCAGAAATCTTTACAGATTTATTTTGACTTTGCATTTTATTTCAAACGAATCATTTCGTTATAACTTTCTGTATTCAAGTCAATGAAACAGTACTTATTTATTCATTTCGATGTGCCCCTAGTACAATATAACAGGTTTCCCACAAAGGATACACGGGACTGGACCCAAAGGTCCCACGTAGCAGACAGAGAAATGATCTCGAAAGATCAAGTCTCGCAAAACAGATACAGATACACTTTCACTTTTACAGAAGCTATGGAGATCAAAGATCCCGCCCATAGCTAAGCAAGTCGCCATGACTTGCACCGCGGTACAGAGATGTCCCTATGGCTAGCCAATTATATCCAAAATAAGAATCATACTACCTGTCTATCGCTAAGGGCAAACATAATCAATATCATTGCAAACATTTTTGAACATTTAAAACTTTTAATTTCTTCCTTTTTGTTTATTACTATACGTTATTTTGATCAAATGCACTCTTTCGTGCCTTTGACTACTCAATAACTTTTTATTCACTTTATTCACTTTCTCTTTTCCAGTCACTTTTGTGAATTATTTTTCGATAATTCACTCAAATACTTAAATCTTTTAATCTTTTATACAGATTATAAATTATGAATTATAACATTATAATTCACAATTTTCTTTTTTATTCTTTTTATATAATTCTTTGCGAATTATTCTCTAATAATTCAATAGTTGATTTCTTTTTTTTTATTGCTCAACTTTTTAATTATTCGGTATGCCAACCCTATTTCGTCGGCGAAACATTTTTATAATCATTAATTCTTTTAATACTTTTTGTCGACTAATTTATTTTGATAAATTAGTCACGTCTTTATTTTTCTACTTTTAGGCATTTAGGGACTTAATTAATATCATTTATTATTTTAGACCTCAAACATGCATAATTTGACTTTTTCTATCAATTTATTCATTTCAAATGCATAATTACGATTTTGCCATTATAATAATTTATTTTCATTTTTATTATATAATTTCCTCCATTATTCATCTTTTATTCTTTATTTTACCACTTTCGGGTAAAATTACATTTTGGTCCTTAAACCACGGAAATTCTATTTTTCGAAACCGTTAGGCCTCCGAAATTACCATTTTGCCCTTATTACTATTTCTTATTTATTTTTACTCATTAATTATCCACTTTGGCAAAATTACCATTTTTGCCCCAAATCTTTTAATTCCTTTTATTTGAGTCCTTTTTCCATATAAAACTTCATTTTATCTTTCTTTTATTTACTTATTAATTTATTTTCATCATTTTTATTTATTTTAAGAATTATCTACCGATAATTCATTATTCTTATTATTTTCACGGCCTAATAATTATTCCGGGAAATTTCTCGGTTGACTTTTATTCCTCGCCATTGACATTAATTTAATTTCATATTAATTCATCACTTTTGTCATTTTTATGCAATTATGCATTAAAAATTTAATTATTTTTATTATACATATTCACATAAAAATTCCAATAAAACCTCAATCAATTCAATAAATTCCAATAAATTTTATTTATGCATTATTTATTATTTAGCACCATTTCTCACTAAAATAATCAATTAATTCTCATTGTATCACAATTTTCACTATGAACATATTCAATACATAGGCTTTAAAATTTCAAAATAAATTTCAATAATTCATTAAAAATCCAAAGGCACCAATTATCATCACTATATTCAATTTAGACCATCATATATTATTTTCATGCAAAATTTCACATTTTTCTATTAGGGAATAATTCGGCCATCACTATTTTTTTCACCCTAAAAATTTCCTTTCACTCATTTTCACTTTTCATTTATCTCTTCTCTAGTCTAATTACAATAACCCTATCATAATTACATTAATTAACAATATTATCTATTTTTATCTTAGTTACATAATCAAGAAAAATTCATATTAAATGGGAAATTAAGGGATTTGGTAGTCACTTACCTTTTTTCATGCTTAATCTTCCTTAAACTTCATTTCTCTTCACCTAAAGCCAAGCAAAACTTCATTCTTCATGGCCATCACCCTTTGGCCGAATTCTTTAGCCTTCCTAACCTCAATTTCTTGTTCTCAAATTAAAAATCCAAGCTCATAATTATCTTAAACACCTCAAAAACTATAAGAACACATCAAAAAAACTAATTAAAATCACCCAAATTTTCAAGTTCCATCTTACCTCTTTACCTTTCTTCACTTGATTTCTTGCATTCCTTTGCTCAAGCCACTTGATTGAGGCTATTAGGGTGAATTAGAGAGGTGAAGCTTTAATTTTTGTGTTGGAAACTAAGAGTAATTTGAAGTGAAATAAGAACAAACCAAAGGAAAAAGAAAAAGAAGGTATTTCGGCCAAGGGAAGAAGACGTGGAGAAGAAGAAGAAATTGCTGGGTTTTCCAGAATTTTCCCTCTTTTTATACCACTTCTTTTGGGTGAAATGGGCTTGGGTCAAGTTAGTGGGCTTAAATTAATTAAAGCCCATTAACAACCTAATTCAAAGCCCAAAATGATTTCTACCATTTTCTCACTCCAAATCACTCCAAATTTGATTTCATAATTTTTATCACATCAAAAATAGGTAGGATATAAATTTTTGGCTCAATCAGAGTCCGTTATCGGTCCGATTCAAACTTATTGGTCCGATTCGACAACTACCGGTGTCACCAAAAAATTCCATTCTCAATACCAAAATATTCTACATAAAAATTCATGTAGGCATGCAAAATCTGACAATATTCGGAGTTCGTTTACTATTTTTAATTATTTAAGCAAAATTAAGTCCATTTTCCTACTAGGGAAATTGACTTGCTACCTTTTTCGTATTTTTGACTTTTGAAAGTCTATTTGACCTCAAATGCACTTAAAATTTCAACCATAGACTCGCCATAACTATTCCTTTCAAATGATCCAATAAAATATTTTCGACTTTCGGGTGTCCTTTCAGGCCCGGGAAACACTATTCACTGCCGGAAAGTACTATTCACGGCTGACCCGGTGTTGAGGCCATTACATGTCTAAGCCTTCTTAAATGCTTTTAGAGTGTTTTAAGTGTAAAAGCAAAAGTAAGAAATAATATGAAATGAGTGTAAAACATAGTGAATTAATGAAGTAGAGTTAAACATATACTAAGTCTTAATGCATAAGAACTTATACAATAAATGAATATGAATGAACATGATTAGCATGATTTAGTGAAATAAAGGCATGATCTATGGCATGTGTCAATGTTATGTTTTTAAAAATATGCAATAAAATGTACAAGTAATGAATGTGAATAAACATGATAAATGGTAAGAAAAATGTTATAGATTGCGTGGCAAATGATAATTATATTAATGTTAATGTTAAGTGTATTTGAAGTTTAAGCAAATATGAATTGTATAGTGATTTTGTTGCATGCTTTATTTGATGTGTTATCCCTATGAATCTAGTTGTATTAAGTGTGATAACTTTGAGTGACTAAAGACTCTTTGTAAGCCTGAATTTTTACATAGTAGTGGATAGATAGACATGCCTATAAAGGGGATAGTGATTGCAGCTGCTAGTATTGTCACCAAAAGGTGACTAGTGTAGTGTTTCGATACCTTTTTGGTATCTAGTGAACCGAGACTTTTATGTCTCTAGTGCAATATCTAGTGTTTGTACCCGTATCCACCATTTATGAGAATTCAGGCAATGAAAGTGATTTGATTAATGAATAGTGATAAGTGACAAATAGTTTAAGTGTTACATGGGCTTATGTTAGTGTTAGTGCTTTATGATAATGTTAGTGCTTTTCAGTGAATATTGAAGTATACTATTATACATAATGATAATGTTAATACTTGACATTGAATGATGAAATGTGAGTGTAAAACTAATATTGAAGTGTAAGTGAAAAATTGTATTGTGATTGTTATTGAGTGTATAATTTTTATTGAGAGTGGTTAATGCATGTACTGAATAAGAGTGACATGTTATTATGTTATATGTATTGGCATGTTATATTGATTGTGTTTGCGACTTCGATAAGAAGTCAATTATACTGTTTACTCCCCACTGAGCCATTGCTCAGCACGGGTGTTTTCCTGTTTAGGTACTCAAGTGTGAGAAGGTTCTTTTGCTAGAGTCAACATCTGCAGGCCACTAAAAGGGTAGCGAGTGAATGAATAATTCTGATAATGTATTATTTATTTGTAAATGTATTGTGTAAAAGATTTGAACTATATGTATGAACTAAATTGTAATTGTACTTTAAATGTATGATATGCCAGTTGTATAAATGTATTTTTGTATAAGTAATTTAATAGAATAACAAGTATATAAAATGGTAATAAGAGCGGGCATTACACAAAATATCGAACCCAAGGGAAACTTGTATTTGTGTGAGTGATTTTAATCGTAAAAAAAAAAATTTGTGTGAAGAGGGAAGAAGAGAAATCCCAAAAGTTGTGATGGTTGAAGTTAAAAACTAAAAATAGAATTTTAAAACTAAGAATAAAATAAAATAGCTGAAAGAGTTGAAATAATTGAACAATAAATAAAAACAAGTAATTAATTGAGGTAAATATCAATATTAAAAGCAACTTTCACTAAAGGACTATCCACCTTAACCAATATTATTATGACTTACTCAAAAGAGAAACACAAGTGATTATGAAGAATTCAGATAAATAAAACCAGATAACTTACTCAAGATTATCATTCCAAGCATTAAAAATTCTCTTATTCTAAACAATTCAATACTTAGCGTAAAAGATCTGAATTAATCCTCCTAGATGTCTATTAAATCCTTTTTCAAGACATTTAACTTTCACCTATTCTTAGTTACACTTTTTCTTAATCTTAACTTACTTTAATTAACACAAAATTATCTCTTATTCAGAACATGATCATGCATCAACCCAAGCAAACTAACCTATAGAACATGCATATCAATGATCCAACCAAAAATCAATTACTAACCAATGCTTAATCAGTTAACAACCAATTTTCAGTTAAATAAAGATAAGAATGTGTTTAAGAACTAAGAAATAATTAAACTTGCATTAAATTAAAGCACAAGCTTAAGTCATAACAACAAAAGTTAGGGATTCAAGTATCCTTTAGCAAAAGTTAAAGAAAACTACTCACTAGACATGTTTGAAAACTAAAACAAAATTTAAAAGAGAAATACTGAATAAGAACAAAGAAAAATAAAACTACGTAAAAAAACTTCAAGTGCTAAGGCTATGTCTTTCTCTAATCTCTCCTTTCTTCTTTCTCATCTTTGATTCCTTTTTTATAGATTGGAGTTATTGCCAAAGAAGAAGTTTTGCTGGTTAAAACTTCCTTTTCTGAGGTTGAGTTGGGAGTTTTCCCTGAATAAGAAGACTTTTATCGTCAAATTTCTATTTTTGCATGGGAGAAAGTGATCAAGATACTTGGGTCATAGAGCATGTTTCCTACTTGGGAAAGAGTAAAAATTATGCTTGGGATAGCACAATTTCTGCTTGGGAGAGCACTTTTCTTCTGTCTTCACGTGCTCCATTTAAATAAAACTTTTCCACTTTTACACTTTTTACCCCAAGTCTTCTTTCTACTTACAATTTCAACCTTTCTTCTTTCAACTAAACCCCTAAAAACACCAAAATTCTCAATTAAGCCCACAGGGTAACTAATTTAACAAATTAATCATAAAATTAACTAAATTAAACACCTAAAAACACACTAAAAACATAGTTAAAATCACAGTTATATCAATTGCTTTTTGACAATTTCAACCAGCCAAAATACTTTTTAGACAATTCCACCAACCAATTTTTTTAAGGAAACAAAATGGACAATTGCAGCAAATTGAAATCCATCAAAATATTCATTGTCAAAAGTAATGATTTCCAACCAAATAATTAACCTCTGGGCAAGAGCAACCGAACGGGAAATCAACTTATAGGACCATACATGGATTGTTGACGTGTCAAATATGACACATTAGCTGATGATGATGATTTCGCTGCCTGATGTGTCAAATAATAATACATCAGCTAGATGATGTGGCAATAAATCCATCTTCATATGTATCCGGTCAAGGATGGTTTTTCTGCAAGAAGGTAATAAGTTAGTGACATTTAAGTCACGAAAAATAAATCAATTACTTTTCTGGTGATAAATCGTTAAATCCAATAATCGTGGCTAAAATTAATCCAAATATGAGACGTGTCACGTGTATATGACGTGCCATTTTGCTTTTGCTATTTTAGGCAATTCGCAATAAAATGATATGTACTCCCACATCTAAAATAAGCCCCTTTTACACTCTACACATACCCTAATGAATTTTTGAACAATGCAGGCATCTACGAGCTTGGGGTCCTCTACCATGCTTAACTAAACCTTGTATGGTTAGGATGGATTTAGAGATTGGCATTTTTGGAAAAATATCGAATTCTCTTTCAAGGTGTATTTCTAGAAGAACCTTTTCCATTATCTCATTTCTTTTATTTGCTTTCACTTTTTGTGTATTCTCATTTTGATTTCGCTTGGTCTTATATTTTCCTTTCAAAATTTCTTGAT
>JBBPFJ010000421.1:0-74860 GCA_037975025.1 Excoecaria agallocha
GGAGCCTTCAACCTTAACAATACTAATAAACTTAGAGTAATGTCGAGCATCTCGTGAACTTGCCTAATTCCTAAAGATTTTTCAATTTTATTTTTATAATTAATTCTCTTACTTGACAAACCAGCGTAGTTTATAGACCTTTTAATCCTTTTATTCATGAATACCGATCTCAACATAACTGATGTCATAAACTCCAATCATATGAATTTAGTCCCATTAGTTATATAAAATATGCATGTAATGTTTATTCAAAGTGTATGAAGTGCATATGTCACATAACTTCTAGAAAAGATATCACTAGGCAGGATTACTTCACATATATCATGCAATCATAATTATGGAATACATTTATAACTTACAACTTCTGCTCACGATCATTTGTTCCTTAATACAGTCTTATTATGGCAACTAAATGTCAACCAACCACATATTATATCATACACCGTCCTTTGGTTTATGTCAGGATTATTGGTGTGCACATATATGTGTAAACATTTTTACAATTGCCTAATTAGCTTTGCATGCAGTTACAGGGAATAGAACTGCATATCACAATTACCCAAGAAGGTTCAATTATCACATACATACTTTTCATAACTTTCAAAGCATATGAAATCATTGTGTATGCTATAGTCCAAATAGTTTTTGTTATAACATCATACACATTCTACCATATCATGGCAATTTAATTCACATAGATATTCATGCCAATAATTCATTTCATTAAAATAGTTTATGGCCAAAAGGAATCATGATAAGCAATGTAATAGGCCATTCATCATGCTTACATTACCTACGTGAAGCAATTAATGCATGTTTTACTTTATCTTTTGTACATTTTATCATATTTAATAGCCTACCTAAGTACTAGTTCACAAGGCGGATAACGGGGGAAATGGATGCCCGAAGGTATCAAACTATGGATATCCAAAGATATCAAACAATGGACCCAAACGGGGTCAAGTAATGGTTCCAGCAAGGAACAAACTATGGACCCGAACGGGTTCGAATGATGGTTTCATTGAGGAACAAGACCCAAATGGGGTCAACTATGGCAGCTGCGACTATATTTGCCTAGGCATGCCTATTTAATCCATAACTAAACTATGCACCGCAGGCTTTACCACTCTTAAGCATATTTTGATTCATCATACTTTTCTTCACTTAATACAACATATTTGCTTAATTCCATCATTCATATAAGAATGCAAGTTATTCTTATCATACTTCACACATTGAGCTCTTGGTTTCAATACATATGGATGCTATCATATGATCATATAGTTGCCTCAACTTTCTTTCATTCATATCATGATAGTTGCATAATTATGCAAACTTAATAAAATATGACCTTTCATTGATTCATCTTGTCATAATCACCATCATGCATGATTTCCATATGGCAATATGAAAGTATGGGTCTTGCTACTAAAAGTCTTCATAATGTTAAATGTATATCCATATACATATAAATGCAACTTGAATCATGGCAATGCATGCTTTTGCTATTTATATTTGTTCACATATTGAGTCAGACCACTCGTCATTGCATAAATGCATTACCATAGATATTGCATTTATCTACTCCATCGATAGTTCTCAATGCCATACCTATTACTGCTCGTCGGGAGTAGTTTCCATACCACATCATAGTCATTCATATCAACATGTAATTATCTAAATAATATTTAAGCAGCTATGAGCCATATAAGAAGATTAATACGTTAATTACATCCTAAGGTCAACACTTGTTCTTGGTTAAGTCCTTAGTTCACTTTTATAGTCTATTAGATTATGGACAACGAGTTATACACTCTAACGTGATCATATATGTATCAATTCATCTTACATGTACTTTTATGTTATAATACTTTACCCTCAGGCACGTTTATGCAAGATTATTTTGCCTTATATGTCACCACACTTCTTGTGAGTATGAGTTTTGCATACTAAAACACATAGCATTAGCAAACGGACAAGCATATTTCTTTATATAACATCTGGTCACTACCTTCCATTATAATTTAAAACATAACTTAACATCTGTCTCATAACTAAGCATAAAAAGGCAATATCCCATCTTTAACTTAGACAAGTAACATTTTAACTATCCTCATATAAGCACTAGGCCATATTGTAGTACTCCTATGTCATTACAAAGACATAACAATGTGTAGTAAATTAAGTATAACCGTTTACACGACATGCTAATTGCTTAATACAACTTTATAAGGCACATTAAATAATATATAATTTTGTGCCCAATATGCACCAAAACATACTCCAGTAAAACCACTCGTATAACATGGCCATAACCAAGTCCCTCTAATTTAGCTTTTAAGTGAACCCCATATACTACCTCAATAGAGTGTACAATTCTACAACTCTTCACTCTTTTTATAAAACATATTCATGTATAAAGGGATTCTCTAATTTAAGTGACCATACCATTACTTTAGGTGACTTGCAACTTAATTCTCACTACTCCCTCTTATAAAGACATTTATGTCATTAAATTCCATTACTAATTCATCTTGTAGTTACACCTTTATAACTATGCCTTTATAGACTTTAGCCTTAGGAAGACTTCACAACTTAATAAAGTCACCATAAATCAAATAGCCTACTAGCCACCCTTTTAATATTAAAAATATATATAACCATACTGGTTTCATGATTCTTGGATGATCTATAGCTTGAGGTGAATGAGAGCCAATAAAAAGAGTGCATTTTCTTGAAATAGGGGTTGATTGGATGTGCATCACCAAGAGTAAAAGCTTGAGCGGTTGTGCATAGGAAAGAAAGAAAACTTGATTGGTCGTGCAGGGGAGAGAGACATCCCATGTGTGTCCATGTATGGTTGAAACTAAAGGAGCTTACGCGACCATGCAAGGAATTTCAAGGAAGGACCTACAGCCGCTCAAAGGAATTGCAAGGGACTTCACATGGCTGCGTAGGGATTTCCTAAAGAACTTGCATGGCCACTCAAAGTAAGGAAGCAATACGTGGCCATGCACTGCAAGAGGGAGAATCACACATGGCCATGCATCAAGCATCGGCCACCAAAATGCTGAAAGCCCATGTTATGTAGATCTATTGCTTAAATTCAAGATTCTACACTCACCTTTCTCAACTATGTTCATTAGACCTTAAAACCCTTCCAAACTCATCTAAATCCCGAAGATTTAGTCTATATCTTCATAAAAGAACCCACATAGGAAGGAAGTGAAGATTTCCAAAAATAATCATATGAACAATATAGTAACCATAATTCCCGTACCTGATATTGTAGTTTTAATTTCTCTTTCAAATCTCTCCTCTATTTCCTCTAGCTGATAGTTTCTTTTCTCCTTACACAACATGGCAACAATAGGATTCCTTAATCCCCTATTACCCAGAAATAAAAAAAAATCAAGAAGAGTGAATGATCTATAAGAGGAGAGAACATTACCCTTGATTTTAACCTAGAAACCCTAATCTTCTTCCATCATCGATCCAAACCAGAGAGAGGGAGAGAGAGAGAGAGATTCATCTCTTTACAATGTCCTATCCTGATCTCCCTTCTCTAGGAAGCCTTAAATGGCTGAGTAGGGTAAACATATCCCCAAAATATTCCCATAATACCCCTAAGCACAATTAAACCCTCACTATTTCAATTCCTTTCAATTTAACCCCAAGACTTCTAATTTAATTCAATTACAAACTTCCTTAAAATTACAACTTACCCATATTTAATTACATACATGTTGAAATTACAAAAATACCCCTATTGGGACTTAACTTTAGTAATTACCTTAATTTAATCACAATCCTCATTAATTAACCATAATCTGCCTAGGGCTAGGATTGGGTCCTTACAAATCTCTTCTTTTTAACATAATTTCATCCTCGAAATTCAAACTTGTAATCTTTATCTTTATGGCTATCGATTCTCCAAACTCTATCTTATCTATAAGCAACTATAACCATAATAACTTCCTCCATCGATAACATTAGTACTTGTTCTTCATCTCCAGATACTCTCATGCTCGTTATACTTCCTATTAGTTTTTCCCTTTTAGCTAGGCCATATGAGTAATGCAATACTTTTTATGTGATATGGGATGCTATACAATGTGCTTATGACTTCATGTATGCAATAAAATGTAATAAAATATCGATACGTATCCTCATGAACTGGACATGTTTTATCCCATCCCAAAAAAATGACATATGTTTTACTGCCCATGATGATTAGGAAAATTCTGACAATTAAATATATAGAGGAGCTTTATAACCTCAACATCTCGCATGATCATCAATGCCAAAGATCAAGTTCTCTTTTAGTCATATAAACTTTTCCTCAAATATCTTAATAAATAATCTAGACATACTTATAATCAACCTTATATCATACTTCAATCATAAAACATCAAAGCTTTTAATCACTTTCAATACTAGGAACTGAGAGATACCGATATCTCCTTAGATGTCATCTCATAATTTCTGAATCACAATCCTTCTAGGACTCCAATATCTATCAATGGTAAGTTAACCATCTCTTGCAATCATCAAAATCTGTATTTCAATAAAAATAACACAAAATATGGCTATTTGGTCTAGACCAATACCATCTCAAGCTTCCTTAATAATTTTTTAATTCCTTATTGCCTAGAAAAGACTAAACCTGGGCTCTAATACCATTAACTGTAATACCCTAATCCACCAACCATGAATAATCATCAATCATCATCATAAACCTAGCAGAGATTAAGTAGTAATAATAATAATAATAATAATAATAATAAGACAGGCCATAATTACATGCCATAATATAAATAAGTCAGACTTATAATTAAATAATCATAACATACATGGCCTTTTACACATGTTGAAATCATTAAAGGCAACCGCAATTATGCCAAATCTTCTCTTCAAAAGTGGTCAAGCCACTAAAGTTATCGACCAACTAGACCTTATCCTGAAACCTACACAGATAAACAAACTTGTGCTAAGCTATAAAGCTTAGTGGGGAACAAAACTCTATGGACAAGGTCCTACCAAAATATCATTAATACACTACAACCTTCATATTAATTTAAACATATATGTCCACAAAAATAATCATTTCATAATGAACATTCTGGAGGAGACTTCAACCTTAACAATACCGATAAACTTACAGTAATGTAAAGCATATTGTGAACTTGCCTAGTTCCTGAAGATTTTTCAATTTTACTTTTATAATTAATTCTCTTACTTGATAAACCAGCGTAGTTTATAGACCTTTTATTCCTTTCATTCATGAATACCGATGTCATAAACTCCAATCATATGAATTTAATCCCATTAGTTACATAAAATATGCATGTAATGTTCGTTCAAAGCGTATGAGTACATATGTCACGTAACTTCTAGAAAGATATCACTAGACGGGATTACTTCACATATATCATGTAATAATAATTATGGAATACATTTATAACTCATAACTTCTGCTCATGATCATTTGTTCCTTAATATAGTCTTATTATGGCAACTAAATGTCAGCCAACCACATATTATATCATACACTATCATTTGGTTTATGTCAGAGTTATTTGTGTGCACATATATGTGTAAATATTTATACATATTTCCAAATCAGCTTTGCATGCAGTTACAAAGAATAGCACTACGTATCACGATTACCCAAGGAGGTCCAATTATCATATACATACATTTCATAACTTTTTAATCATATAAAGTCATTGTGTATGCTATAGTCCAAACAGTTTTTGTTATAACATTATACACATTATACCATATCAAAGAAATTTTATTCATATAGATATTCATGCCAATAATTCATTTCACTAAAAGAGTTTATAGCCAAAAGGAATCATGATATGCAATGTAACAGGTTATTCATCATGCTTACACTACGTAAGTGAAGCAATTAAGGCATATTTTACTTTATCTTTTGTATGCAGATCTACTGCTTAAATTCAAGATTCTACCCTCACCTTTCTCAACTGTGTTCATTAGACCTTAAAACCCTTCCAAACTCATCTAAATCCTTAAGATTTAGCCTATATCTACATAAAAAGAACCCAAATACGAAGGAAATGAAGATTCTAAAAAATAATCATATGAACAATATAGTAAACATAATTCCCGTACCTGATATTGTTGTTTTAATTTCTCTTTCAACTCTTTCCTACATTTCCTCTAGCTGATAGTTTCATTTCTCCTTACACAACATGGCAACAATAGGATTCCTTAATCCTCTATTACCCATAAATCAAAAAAATCAAGAAGAGTGAATGATCTAAAAGAGGAGAGAACATTACCCTTAATGTTAACCTAGAAACCCTAATCTTCTTCCATTGTCGATCCAAACCAGAGAGAGGGAGAGAGAGAGAGAGAGATTCATCTCTCTACAATGTCCTATCCCGATCTCCCTTCTCCAGGAAGCCTTAAATGGCTGAGTAGGGTAAACATCTCTCCAAAATATTCCTATAATACCCCTAAGCACAATTAAACCCCCACTATTTCAATTCCTTTAAATTTAACCCCAAGACTTCTAATTTAATTCAATTACATACTTCCTTAAAATTACAACTTACCCATATTTAATTACATACATGTTGAAATTACCAAAATACCCCTCTTGGGACTTAACTTTAGTAATTACCTTAATTTAATCATAATCCTCGTTAATTAACCATAATCCGCTAGGGCTAGGATTGGGTCCTCACAACCATGCACAATGGTTACTTAAAAGCACACAAACATGCATCAACACAAATATACATTTATGCTTATTGGAGAACTTCACGATCAATAACAAGAGAAATTATGCTACTATATTATTTATAAAATAAGGATAAACATGTATAACATATCAATATTTGGCTATTTCATTAACAATTCATTTATTTCCATAAACGCCTGCCTAAGTTTTATAGGTGTGGATAATGGGTGCTGTAGATACCGGTAGGTATTGATTGTATAAAAACCTGAAGGTAGTAAATAGATGGACCCAAATGGGGTTAAGATTGTAGTCCCCATAGGGACATACATACTATGGATGCAAATGGGGTTGAGACTGTGACAGCTGTATTTAAAACCCTATAGGTATGCCTATCTATCCACCACCAAGTTTTATGTATAGCCGTTAAACGTTTCATATATCACTCTATCAATTGTATCCAAATCATTATATTGTATCACATTGCATAATTATACATATACATGTTCATAAGTATCATGTTAATGTAACATTGCTATCAACATGTAAATCAATGTTACGATCACACATATATATATGTTCGTAAGTGTTATCTAATGGGAATATTGTGAGGCCCCTAACATAACCCTAATTGAAAATGCATGATTTTAATAGGGTTATGATTAATTGAGATTAAATTATAAATGTGAATCCCACATAAGGTATAGGCAAGTGATAAATTAATTATATTATGCTAATGGCATGAAGGAAATTAAATTATTATTTTGGGTTTAATAATGTTCAAGGATACAATTGAAGCATAAAGTATTAATTTAGGGGTCAATTTGTAAATAGGGCATCTTAAAGGTTAAATGTGAATAAAAGAAAGATTTGAGAGCTTGATTTAAGGGAAGGAATAAATGGATAGGTTAATTTATAACATGCAAGAAATGGAGGGGTTTTATTGGGACTTGCAAAAAGTTGAAGGGTTTCAAAGAGAATTCACCATTGCCAATATAAAAGTCAATACATGTTAAGAGAGAGAATGTATAGAGGGCCGAATTTTTTAGTAAGAAATTCTAGAATTTGGTTCTCTCTCTCTCTCTTTCTCTTAATTTATTTGATCTCTTAAAGCATATCTAAATGTTTTTGTAGGAATCCTTGCATGTGGAATTAATCAAGGATAGCTAGTGTTAAAAATTAAGGTAAACATGTTAAATTTGATAATTCATCTCTTCTTCTTCATCTTCTTCTTACGTGGTTAATGGTGGAGTGGATTAAATGTTGGATATATGATCAATGGATGAATTTTTGTTTAAGGAGGAGAAGAAGGTGGAAGGAGTAAAGGAAAAGGAAAGGCAAAAGATTCAAGTTAAGGGAATTTTCAGCCAAGGTATGGGATTTATGTGGTTCGAATTTATATAGATCTTCTTGTCTCTTTAAATGTATGTAAATAGGTATTTGATTAAAATATAGAAATGTTAATACATGTCAAATTATAGAATTTAAATTATCGGTATTAATTTAAAGTACTATGAATTATTAATTCATGAAATTAGGGATAAAATAATTTAAACTTGAGTAAGTTATTTAGGCATAAAAAGGAATCCTTACAAGAGTTATGTTAATGAAAAGATTTTCAAATTGTGTAATCCGTATCTGTCGCGCTCGCGGCAGTGTAGTATAAGTGGACTTTTAATTTTGCCTTTATTACTCTCACATGAATAGTCATGCTCGCGATAGTGCAGTATAAGTGGACTTTTAATTTCGCCTCTGTCGCGCTCATGACCCTTGTTATGCTCGTGACTTGCCAATGTAGTATGTATCCTTCTATTATTGCCATGCTTTTGGATGAGAGAACTTGCTATGCTATCTTAGTACTTCTACAGATTATGAATAACACTATAACATGCCAAGAACCCATATGAGCAAAGTGTTGATATATGTATAGTTAAATTATAACCAAAGAATCCATTAAATTATATGAAAAAAAGCAATTGAATGTTATAACATTGTATAGAGTTTCATATGTGCGACATGTGTTATGATGAACAACCAAACAAGTATGTTTCACTACTTGATTAAAAGGCATGTTATACACATATGAGATAGCTATTGAAAGTAAGTTAAAGGAATATGAAAAGTCATATGATTAATGCAAATGAAATAAGCCATAGTGATGAATCAGTTGTTATATAACTATAGACACATTTAAATTTCATGATGTATGAATGAATATGTTATATGAAAAGAGAATTAATTATAGTATCACCTACATATAGAGTTTAATATTGGATAGATAGGCACCTATAGGGATATTACAACTACCACCATTGACCTTTTTAGGTTAAAAGTACAATTGATCCTAATGGATCATGCACAGCCTTATTTGGGTTATTTGCTGACCCCGTTTGCGTACTTTGACTGATCCACCATACAGTTGACCCGTTCGAGTCCATAGTTTTGATATCTTTGGATATCCACCGTTTTGATACCCTTGGGTATCCACCGATCCCATTATCCACCTTTAGTAAGAGGTTAAAAGAATTATTTCATGTTATAAAAGATGGTTATAATAATTAAATTATTAAATATGCATGTTTTTATTTATGCAATGATTTAATATGAAATTATGAAGATCTACAAATGTCTTTCATACATGTTTTATATAGGATATATTGCTTATGACTAGAAGGAACCCACATCATAAAAATAATTCTATTGTATGCCTCATGTATAATCATGATGGGATGCAATTTGAACTAATCCAATATGATAATTGCCATGCATATATATGTGTGTGTGTGTGTTTGTGTCTATTACTATGATTCTTAAATGAGTATTTTATGAAAAGCTTGTATATGCGAATAGATATGTTACATTTGGTATGTTACTTTGACGATCGCTGTGAGTGGCTGCGCATTGATTTTATGTCCCCACTAAGCTTTAGAGCTTAGCACGGGTTATTTTATCTATGTAGGTTCTGTAGATAGGGCTTTTACACAAGAATGAACTCTGTATTAGTATAGGCCATCAACAGTTCATAGAAATTGATGTAGGGATATTTTTGGTTAAATTTTGTACAAGTTTCTTAACATTCTTAATATGTATAAAAGGCTACTTAATATATGTATGTCATATAGAAGTAAATGATGTAACTAACTCATTAAAAGAATGCCAGTATATGTAGGCATATAGGAGCTAGAATGCTTATATATATGTTAGATGAAATACTGAATGTTATGCATTATAATGAACATATTAAGATAGTTATATCACACTTAAATATGATAAGTGAGTTGCATGATGAGTCATTATGCATATGTCATTAAGGAGATGGAAATTGTGTGAAACCCCTAATTCATGTACAGATTGTCTAATTAAATAGACCATTTAATATGATTAATGATGATTTAATTGGGTTAATAATGTAATATAACATAACTTAAATATATAGTATAATAAATGTTAAAAGATTTAGGTCTAAGGCATTTCAATTTGGTATCAGAGCCTAGGTTTAGTCTTTTCTGGGCAAAATGAGTATAGAATTTTATGGCTTGAGATAGCGTTGTGTTGGCCAAATGCAAAAGTTCTTATTATCTTATAGATTAAAGATGGAGAATTCTTCTAGGGATGTTATAGAAGAATCGACTGAAAGTAACTTGCCGATTAGATCAAATCCTTCTAACCTAGTGACTTCATCCTCTTTCCAAAATGAAATTCCTGCTGCTATTCCTGGAGAAGCTTTGTTAAAAATTTCTCAAGATATGGCATAAATCCTGCAAAGAATGATAATGCGCAAAGCTCCAATATCTAAGATTAGGAGGCATAGGGCATAAGAATTTTTGGGCACTAATTTAGAACAATCTGAAGAATTTAAGTTCTGGTTAGAAAGGTTAGAGAAGATATTTGATGAAATTAATTATCCCATTTTTCATAAAGTATCTTATGTTATGTCCTTACTACAAGGCATGGCTTATGATTGGTGGAAGCTAGTTTTAAGACAGCCTCAACTATCTGACCCATTCACTTGGAAATTCATTGAGGAGGAGTTAAGAAAGAAATATGTTACTAAGCCTTACAAGGAGGAGAAATTAAAGCAGTTCTTGAATTAGAAACCAAAAGCCTTATTTGTGGCTGAGTATGAAAATAAATTTAGCCATTTGTGCAAATGTGTTCCTAAGGAGATGTTAAAAGAGAAAGGGAGTAAAAAGGAAGTGGTTCTAGAGGAGGATCTTCCACTGGAAAAAGATTTAGAGGAGCTAAAGGAGGTCAGCCTGCAGAGTTTATTTTTAGTTTTGCTAACAAAGGAAAGAAATAAGAATCCACTACCAAGTTTAAGCCTGAAAAGGAAGCTTTAAAAAGACAAAGTTGGGGTCAAGCACCCGAATGTCCACATTATTCTAGGCATCACTGGGGTAACTGTAGGAAACTAGCTGGAGAATGCTTTAAATGTGGTATTACTGACCATTTTATGGTTAATTGTCATGTGAAACAATACCAAAGTTTTGGGAAACAAGGTAGTAAGGGAGCTTATATGCACCTTTATCTGGTAAAGGTAGAGGCTGAGGCCAAGGTGGATTAAATTATCATGGATCCCAATCTCAAAATGTGTCAGAATCTATTGATAGACCCTCTACTAAAATGTTTTCTAGTCAGGCTTATGAAATGAAAGCTCGAGAGGATTATAATTCTCCAAAAGTTATAGCTGATACTTTTTCTCTTTATAATTGTGACATATATGCACTTATTGATCTTGGCTCTACGTATTCTTATATTTATATTAGGGATTTGGGTAGAGGTATGTCAAAAATAAAATGGTTATATTTTGATATTTGTGTGACTAGTCCATTGGGACATAGTGTAATAGTCAATAAAGTATGAAAAGACTATCCTATAGAAGTTTAGGGAAAAGAGTTTTTAGCATATTTGATTGTGTTGGGTTTTCATAAATTTAATGTAATTCTGGAAATAAATTGGTTGTCCAAGCATCATATTGTGGTGAATTATGAAATGAAAACAATAACTCTCAAGGATGATGAAGGAAAAGAAGTGGCAGCAGAAGGTTGTTGGTCTAAGCTAATGACTAATGTTATATCGACAATGCAACCTAGACATTATCTTAGAAAAGGATGTGAAGCATTTTTTTCTTTAGTCATTGACTCAAAAAGAGATACAGTGAAGCTTGAGAATATACTTATTGTGAATGAATTTCCAGAAGCATTTCCTAAGGATATGCCTAGTCTTCCTCCAGAAAAATATGTTGAGTTGTATATTGATCTGTTAATTGGTACAGCCCCGATTCCAAAGGCACAATATACAATGGCTCCATCTGAATTAAAAGAGCTAAAGGTTCAATTACAAGAATTGTTAGACAAAGGCTTCATCAGAACTAGTATATCACCTTGGGGTGTACCAGTTTTATTTGTTAAGAAAAATGATGGATCAATGAGGATGTGTATCGATTATAGACAGGTGGATAAAGTGACAGTGAATAATAAATATCCTTTACCTCAAATTGAGGATTTATTTGATCAGTTGAGTATTGCTGGTGTGTTTTCAAAGATAGACTTATGATCAGGTTATTATCAGCTTAGAGTTAAGGATGGAGATGTTCTTAAAATAGCATTTAGAACCCGTTATAGGCATTATGAATTCTTAGTTATGCCATTTCGGTTGACAAATGCACCTACTGCATACATAGATCTTATGAATAAGGCATTTATACCCTACTTATATCAATTTGTTGTAGTGTTTATTGATGACATATTGGTTTACTCTAGAAATGAAGCTGAACATGTTGAACATCTAAGGATTGTGTTGCAAACTTAAGTTTCTTTCCTAGGTCATGTTGTATCTCCTGAACCTGTTAGGGTTGATATAAATAAAATTGAAGCTATTGTTAATTAGAAATCACCCAAGAATATGTATGAAGTTAGAAGTTTTCTCGAGTTGGTAGGTTATTATCATCATTTTTTAAAGGGTTTTTCTGTCATTACTTCAACGCTCACTAAACTATTAAGGAAGAATATTAAGTTTGACTGGTCTAATCATTGTCAATCAAGCTTTGATCAGTTAAACAAAATGTTGATTGAAGTTCTAATGTTAACTTAATCAGTGTCAGGGAAAGAATATGCAATGTACAGTGATGCCTCTAAAGTTGGTATGGGGTGTGTATTAATGCAAAATGGAAAAGTTGTAGCTTATGTGTCTAGAAATTTGAAACCACATGAGTAGAACTACCTAACTCATGATAAAGAATTGGCAGCTATGGTTTTTTCTTTAAGGATTTGGCAGCACTACTTGCTTAGGAAAAATGCAGGATTTATACTGATAATAAAAGCCTCAAATACTTGCTTACTCAAAAAGAACTTAATTTGAGGCAGAGAAGGTGGTTGGAGTTATTCAAATATTATGATTGTATAGTTGATTACCATTGAGGAAAAGCAAATGTGATTGCTGATGCATTGAGTCATAAGACTATGGCAGCATTGATGTTAAAGCTATACAGATGGAATTTTGTATCGGATGGTGCATTATTAGCACAGCTTAAGGCTAGACCCATAGTTAGGCAAACAATGTTAGATGCTTAGAAGGATGATGAAAAGTTACAATAGATTGTGAAACCAATTTGTGAAGAAAAACAATTAGGTTTTATAGTGAAAGATGATGGTGGTGTATATTACAATAATAAGTTGTGTGTCCCTAATGACAAAGAGCTGAATACATAATACTTTATTTACTATGCATCCATGTGGGAACAAGATGTATCAAGAGTTGAAATAGTTTTACTGGTGGCCTGGCATAAAAAAGGATATTGTTGAATATATCTCTAAATGTTAATCATGTCAGCAAGTGAAAGCAGAACAACAATTTCCTTCAGGTCTTTTAAACGCCATTCCTGTTCCATAGTAGAAGTGGAAAGACATTACTATGGGTTTTGTTACCAGTTTGCCTCTTACTCAAAAGAAATTTGATGCTGTCTGGGTAATAGTGGATAAGTTAACAAAAGTAGCTCACTTTATACCAGTTCGAACATATTATTATATGGATAAGCTTGCAGAATTGTATGTGAATGAGATTGTACGGTTACATGGTATACCTGTATCTATAATTTTCGATCATAATCTAAGGTTTACATCGAGATTTTGGCAGAGTCTACAGCAGGCTTTAGGAACACAGCTCAAGAATAGTACAGTTTTCCATCCTTATATGGATGGACAATCTTAAAGGGTTATTCAGGTGCTAGAAGATATGATGAGGGGATATGCTTTGGAGTTTTTTTAAAGTTGCGATGAATATGTGGCCTTAGTGGAATTTACCTACAATAACAATTATCAGAACCGTATTCAAATGGCACCATATGAGGCTTTATATGGTAGAAGATGTAAACTCCAATTTGTTGGGCTGAGTTGACGGAATCTAGAATAATCAGTCCTAACCTTGTTAGGGATATAGAGGAAAATGTTTAACTTATCAAGCAGAGGCTGAAAGAAGCTAGTGACAGACAAAAATCCTATGCTGACTTGAAAAGAAAGGATATCAAGTATTAAGTGGGTGACAAAGTATTTCTCAGAGTATCCCATTGGAGAAAAGTTATGAGATTTGGGAAAAAGGGGAAACTCAGTCTGAGATTTATTAGTCCATTTTAAATTTTGCAAAGAGTCGGACCAATGGCTTATAGATTGGCTCTTTTTATGTAATTAACGAAGCTTTGTGATGTGTTTCATATGTCTATACTTAGAAGATATTGCTCGAATGAATCACATAAGCTGCAAGTGTAAGATATTTAATTACAGCCTGATTTCACGTATAGTGAGGAACTTAAAGAAATCATGGCTAGCGAAATTAGAAATTAGGGAATAAACAAATTCCTCTACTTAAAGTGCTATGGCAACATCATAGTGTTCAAAAAGTAACTTGGGAGCCAGAGGCAACTATGTGGGAGCAATACCCTGAATTGTTTAAAAAGGGTATGAATTTTGAGGATGAAATTCCTTGAGGGGGATAGATTTGTGAGGTCCCTAACATGACCCTAATTGAAAATGCATGATTTTAATAGGGTTATGATTAATTGAGATTAAATTATAAATGTGAATCCCATATAAGGTATGGGACAAGTGATAAATTAATTATATTATATTAATGGCATGAAGGAAATTAAATTATTATTTTGGGTTTAATAATGTTCAAGGGTGTAATTGAAGCATGAAGTATTAATTTAGAGGTCAATTTGTAAATAGGGAATCTTAAGGGTCAAATATGAATAAAAGAAAGATTTGAGAGGTTGATTTAAGAGAAGAAATGAATGGATAGGTCAATTTATAACATGTAAGAAATGGAGGGGTTTCATTGGAAAATGTAAAAAGTTGAAGGGTTTGAAAGAGAATTTACCATTGCCATTATAAAAGTCAATTTATGTTAAGAGAGAGAATGTATGGAGGGCCAAATTTTTGAGTAAGAAATTCCAAAATTTGGTTCTCTCTCTCTCATTCAATTTCTTTGATCTCTTAAAGCATATCTAAATGTTCTTGAAGTAATCCTTGCATGTGAAATTAATCAAGGATAACTAGTGTTAAAAATTAAGGTAAGCATGTTAAATTTGATAATTCATCTCTTCTTCTTCATCTTCTCCTTATGTGGTTGATAGTGGAGTGGGTTAAATGCTAGAAATATGATAAATGGATGAATTGTTGTTTAAGGAGAAGAAGAAGAAGGTGGAAGGAGTAAGGAAAAGGAAAGGCACAAGATTGAAGTTAAGGGAATTTTTGGCCAAGGTATGGGATTTATGTGGTTTTAATTTTTATGGATCTTCTTGCCTCTTTAAATGCATGTAAATAGAGGTCTTTGATTAAAATCTAGAAATGTTAATGCATGTCAAATTATATAATCTATATTATAGGCATTAATTGGAAATATTATGAATTATTAATGCTTGAAATAGGGGATAAAATGATGTAAACTTGAGTATGTTATTTAGGCATAAAAAGGAATCCTTTCAATATTTGTGTTAATGAAAAGATTTTGAAATTGTGTAATTTGCATTTGTCGCGCTTGTGGTAGTGTAGTATAAGTGGAATTTTAATTTTTCCTCTATCGCACTCGCGAGAATAGTTGCACTTATGACAATGCAGCATAAGTTGACTTTTAATTTCGCCTTTGTCGTGTTCGCGACTTGCCTATGTAACATGTATCCTTCTTTTATTGCCATGCTTTTGGATGAGAGAACTTGCTATTCTATCTTAGTACTTCTACAGATTATGAACAACACTATAGCATGCCAAGAACCCATATAAGCAAAGTGTTGATATATGTATAATTAAATTATGCCCAAAGAATCCATTGAATTATATGATAAAATGTAATTGAATGTTATAGAGTTTCATATGTGAGGCATGTGTTATGATGAATAACCAAACAGGTATGTTTCACTACTTGATTAAAAAGGCATGTTATGCACACATGAGATAGCTATTGAAAGTAAGTTAAAGGAACATGAAAAGTTATATGATTAATACATATGAAAGATGACATAGTGATGAATCAATTGTTATATAACTACAGACACTTTTCAATTGCATGATGTATGAATGAATATATTATATGAAAAGAGAATCAATTAAAGTATCCCCTGATTATAGAGTTTAATAGTGGATAGATAGGCGCCTATTGGGATATTGCAGCTACCACCATTAACCTTTTTAGGTCCAAAGTACAGTTGATCCTACTAGATCATGCACAACCCCGTTTGGGTCCATAGTTTTGATATCTTTAAATATCTACCGTTTTGATACCCTAGGGTATCCACTGATCCCATTATCTACCTTTAGAACTTGACCAGTCTATAAGAGGTTAAAAGAGGTATTTTAGGTCATAAAAGATGGTTATAATCATTAAATTATTAAATGTGCATGTTTTTATTTATGCCATGATTTAATATGAAATTATGAAGATCTACAAATGTCTTTCATACATGTTTTATGTTGATAATGACTAAAAGGAACCCACATCATGAAAATAATTATGTTGTATGCCTTGTCTATAATCGTTATGAGATGCAAGTTGAACTAATCTGATATGATAATTTCCATGTGTATATATATATTACTACGATTCTTAAATTAGTATTGTATGAAAGACTTGTATATGCGAATATATATGTCACATTTGGTGTGTTGTTTTGACGAGGCTTTTGCACAAGAACGAACTTTGCATCAGGATAGGCCAACAACAGTTCATAGAAATTGATGTGGGGATATTTTTGGTTAAATTTTGTGCAAGTTTTTTAACATGTTTCATATGTATAAAAGGCTACTTAATATAAGTATGTCATATAGAAATAAATGATGTAACTAGCTCATTAAAAGAATTCTAGTATATGCATGCATATAAGAGCTATAATGCTTATATATATATATATATATACATACATATGTTAGATGAAATGTTGAATGTTATGCCTGACAATGAACAAATTAAGATAGTTCTATCACACTTGAATAAGATAAGTGAGTTGCATGATGAGTCATTATGCATATGTTATTAAGGAGATAGAAATTGTGTTAAACCTCTAATTAATATACGGGTTGTCTAATTAAATAAACCATTCGATATGATTAATGATGATTTAATTGGGTTAGTAACCTAATATAACATGACTCAAATATAGAGTATAATAAATGTTAAAGGCTTTAGATGTAGGGTGTTTCAAATATTATAGACCATGTAGATATATATATATATATATATATATATATATATATATATACATACATTGGTATAAATTCATATATATGTGTAATTATAGCCTCTGTATGCTTATATTTTAAGGTATAATGCTTGCTATTATTAGCACAACACATATAGCCAGTCTAATTTACTAGAAAAGGGGAAGAAAAAGCAAAAATATAGGGCAAAAGGCTGCTATCGCAACCATAACAAGTGCTGCAAGTGTAACAATAGGCATTTGGCCAATTACGATTTCCCCTGCTCATAAAATTCTACCAACTAGTTCAAAAACTTATATTGCATTGCAATTTAGTCATATTAAAAGACAGTTTGTGGCAAAATTTTCTTGCACAATGTTGTTCCTCTATGTTTCTAGTTTTTACAACATTAAAAATGATTCAATTTGGACATTGAAATCTCCAAAATTCACCAGACAAGGTGGACTACTCCCAATGACAAGGCAATAGACATAGTCAAATTCAATGCTAAATTTTAATTATCATAGGGCAAGAACCTAAAACACCCTAAGTCTAGTGCCTTTATCAGATATTATACCATACATTTTTGTCATATTATAGTAGGACATTAACCCATTAAACCAACATTAATCATTCTAATGATCCATTAAATTAGACAACATGTATATTAATTAGGTACTTCACACAACTTCCATTACTTTAATTACATATGCATAATGACTCATCATGCAACACACTTATCATATTAATGCTAGATACAACTACCTTAGTTTATATTCATTGTCATGCATAGCATTCAACATTCCATCTAATCTATATATAAGCATCGTAGCTCCTATATGTATGCACATACTAACATTCTCATGATGAGTTAATTACAACATTATCTTCCATATAACATACCTATATTATATGACTTTTTATACATATTAAACATATGAAAGAAACTTATACAAAATATAACCAAAATATCCCTACATCAACTTTTGTGAAATGGAGTTGGCCTGTCCTAATGTAAAGAATATTTCTTTGCAAAAGCCTCGGCTACAAAACCTACACGAATAAAATAACTCGTGCTAAGCTATAAATCTTAGTAGGGACACTAAACATGAAAGATAACCACTCACAGTGGTCGTCAGAAACATATAACAGATAATAATTGAAAATATTAAGTATATGATAAAATATAATATCTTAAACAGTAACGTAACCCTACATTTAACCAACATCCTTGAATTTCATCATTTCTTAAAATAATCTGTACATAAATGTATATAAATATAGCTCATGCATTACAACCATAGTTAACCATGATATTCCATATATCATATTAATTAATTATTCTATAATTAACTGTGATGCATTTACACTTTAGTTAGGCCTACTTAAGTTCTAAAGTTGGATAAGGGAACAAGGGATACTTGAGGGTATCAAAACATAGAACCAAATAGGGCCAATAAAATAGTCAACAGGTCAAGCAAACCCAAACAGGGTTGGGTAACAACCCAAACGAGGTTATTTATGATCCAAACGGGATCAACGGTAATTTAGACCCAAACAAGGTCAACAGTAGTAGCTGCAATATCCCTATAGCCGCCTATCTATGTAACGCCCCCAAATATTTGCAATTTCCATGCATGACATGTGTAAAGTGTGAATATTTAACTTAGGTTGAGTTTTGAAGTAATTAGAGTTGAGTAGAACAGAAAATTTAAAAAGAATGTAACGTTAATTGTGTCCGAGCTGAGAAACCCGAGAATGGGTGACCCATTGGGCAATATGAATTTAATATAAAATATGAAAGTACATATTAAATGGAGTATAGTGGTACAATTTGAGTGAAAATTGAGGTCAAATAGGCCTCCAAAAAGGTACACAAAGAAAAATTTCTTGAGTTAGCGTAGGTTTGACTAGAAATTTTGACTGAATATTTGGAGACCTTAGAGATCTCCTATTGACTTAATATTTTAAATATATGTCATAAATAGTGTAGTGACACTCAGGGAACTAGAAAATAGCAATTCTGGCAAATCCGTAATTTCTGATCTCGGGCAGGCTGCACCAGCCGTCAAAGCTAAAAGTGTATCGAAACAAAGTTAGAATGAGCTGAAATTTTTACTATATATTCTTGAATATATTTTAACACTCTAGGAAAAATTTCAGAGCATTCTGACTTCCAGATCAAAAGCTCAATTTTTAAGGTGAAAAACAGAAATTGAGTCAATTAAGGGGTCAAAAACGTGAATCTGACCATAATAATTATCATTAGTATGAAGCAATGATCATTTGTGTGCAAGCTTAGGACAGTAGGATGTGTGTACATGCTTGAATGAGTGACATGTGGCATTATTTAAAGCCATTAGATTCAATAGTTGCAAGATGAATCTTGGCCTCTCCTTTGGTACACTTAAAACATCATATATAAGGACCAAAATATCAGAAAATCTCTGGAATTGTCGGCCATCTTCTCCTCCTTTCTTGTGAAAATCCGAAATTCACCATTTCTTCTCTCATCTCACCATTTTCTTCTAACCAAGCCTTATTCCTTTGAATTTCCAGCCCAAAAACTTACTCTAGACTTAAAATTTATCCCTCTTCAACTCAGTAAGAAGCTGGTATCAAAAGGAGGCCAAGAACTTTAAGATAAAAGGTAAGAAAAATTAAGAGAAATTTTGTGAGAATTAGATGAGATATGTGGGAGAATTTTTATGAGCATGTAGATATTGATTAGGAGAGTTGATTTATAGCTTTAAATGGTTTAATATTGTGGTAAAAACTCATGATTCTTCCTTTGTAAATTTTGGCTAATAGAAGAAAAAGAGAAGGAAAGGCAAATTTACAAGGATAAAGGAAATGAGAAGGTGTAATCAACTCTTTTCCAGCAATTTGGAGGTTAGTAGATGCAAATTACCTTCAATTTCACTAATTTACTTGAATTTTCCCTAATTTTTCTATTATGTAACTATGCATAGGGCTTAAAATAGTGAATTAATTTAATATTAATCAATAATATGCTAAAATAAGTAATTAGAGACTTAAATAAATTAAGAAAATAAAAATTAAGTAGTACTTACCTTAGTAGCCAAATTAGGGTACTAAAGGTACCTTAATGCAAACTATTTGAAATTTGGGCAATTGATGTTATTTAATCTATTTAGTGCATGAGAAATAAAAATAAGCTAGATAAAATGAAAAATGATTATTAGGGAACATTATGTCATAGTTACATAATGTAAAAAGTATATAAAACTTGTAAACTTTTATGTGTAATTATCATTTACCATCGTATAGTGACTTGAAATGGACATAAAATAAAGTATAGCATTAATTTGGAACAAAGAATAAATTGTAAGTGGGAAATTTTTTGATGGCCGAATAACAACTATAATTAAAATAATATGTTTTGTTTAAATTCTTGTGATATAAAGCTTTCCTGTGATGAATGTGCAATTAATGAGCTTATTTGAATAAGTTTGGGAGCATAATGTGATTAAAATAAAGTAATAAGAATAAATAATAACATAGAAAAGTAAAAAAAAAAGAAGATAAAATTTAATAATGCCCTTAGTGTACAATGGGTAATTCCAGCTCTTGGATAGTATGGCTAGCCATACGAATTTATTCCGTAGGATACCATAAGCCTATGAGATAATTGTTACCAAAAATGACTATGAGATATAAGACAGGATAGTCGGTTTATTATATGCATTAGTACTGGGTCTTTGGTGTTGCACCTAGTGGTGGGATCCATTCGGTACACCATATTTACGTCCTGTTTATCTAGTTCGTGGTTCTCCACTGGTGTCACCTAGGGGCAAAAGAGTAATTTTGCACAAAAACTGGAATAAAAGAGTAATTATGATGAAAATTTTGCCATATTAATAAATATGAAATAAACAATATGAAAAATGAGATCAATATGATAATTAAGGGCAAATTAGTAATTACGCAATTAAGCGAGGAAAAAAATGGTAATTTGAAACAAAAAGGGTGATTAAGGAAGTTAAAATGGCTAAATGAAGAAAAGGGTAAAATCGTAATTAGTTAAAAGTTTAGGGACTAAAATATAAATTTACTATTTTTGAGGAATTTGAAGGATTAAAAATGTAATTTGTACATTAGAAATTAAATAAAAGTCAAACGAAGTCAAATGAGTCAAATTTAAAGTCAAATTGAAGAAAAAAGTCATCGTAGGGACTTAATTGTAAAATTTTATAAAGTTTAGTAAATAGTTAAAATAAAATAGGAAAATTTATTATTATAATAATTCAAATTAATTAATGGAGGGAAAGAAATAGAAATTGAGTAACTTGATTAAATTACATTTGTTAAAAATAAAGTAATAATTTGAGTTAAATTAATTACTAATATTTAGTTAGTGAAATTTTTATGTAATTGCATCTAACACTGAGCGACTATGTTGCTCAGCGTGTAGTTTATTTGGCTGCGCGCAGGGACAGGTACAGGGAGACTTACAATAAGAAAGAAGAATTTGGTGGCATGTACCAAAGAATTTTGGTTGTATTTATTTGGTTATGTAAAATAATTAAGATTTATAAATTATTATGTAAGCATAATTGAAGTTAAGTTGTGGTTATGTAAATTAAATTTTATATGCATACTATTTTAGATGTGTTGATGTATGATGAAGGTGAATGATTGATGAATTTAGAAGTGTTGAGTTGATTGAATGGAGTTCGGGTGTAAAGAGGATTGAATTAGGGAGTGTATTTTGACATTTGCAGGTTTTGGGTTTTTAAATTATTAGACGTTATGCTGCCAAAATTTTTAATAAATTATTTAGACATTAGAAGGTTATTAAAAGAAATTATATTAGGTATTTTTAAAGGAGAGCGTTACATTTAATGGTATCAGAGCGTGGTTTAAGGCAATCCTAAGATCGGAGTGAGAATATGTAAAATAATGGGATGAATGATTGGATAAATGTACATGCCATATAAATGTGTTATAAAGTTGGAATTTGAATCTTACCTGTCCCTTGTTTATTTCAGTGTTGGTTATGGCTTCGTGATCTCGACAAATTGCTGAGCTGGCAAGTGATGCTGAAAGTGAAGCTTCGGCAAGTCCAGAAATACCTGAATCAATCCCAAGTACTAGAGCTCAGCAGCCTACACAGCCTACTCCTACCCCTATACCAGTAACTTAGGCACCTCCACCCTCTACTCTAGTTGACTTTATGCAGATGATGGTGGAGTTTTTTCAGCGATTTCAGGCTACAGCCCCTACTCAGCCTCAACAACAACCACCACCTCCGCCACCTAAAAGACCTATTTTGGAGCGACTTAAACGATTAGGTGCAGAAGATTTTCTTGGTCGGGATCAGATAACAGCTCCAAAAGCTGGAGAATGGATTAATAAAGTTTGGCGACTATTCGAGATTACCCATAGTCCACCAGAGGAGAAATTAGAGGGGGTTGTGGCATTGTTTTAGGGCCCGGCATATATATGGTGGGACACAGTTAGACGTTATACTCCACCAGAACAGATAACTTGGGACTACTTCTACCAGCAGTTCATAGATAAATATGTGGGTAAAGAGTTTCAGAGAGCTATAGAGGAGGCATTTTGGCGACTCCTCCAGGGCACCCGGACTGTACAAGAATATGATCGAGAGTTTGAACGGTTGAGCTTTTATAAGAGAGATTTTCGATTCCCGCCAGAGAAGATGTGTCAGTTGTTTGAACGGGGATTACATAATGATTTGAGAAAAGTATTAGCTATCAGGGAATATACAAATAAGAAAGAATTGGTTGATGCTGCTATCAAGATAGAGACTATCCAGCAGGAAGAAGATAGTAGAAAGGCCCATTTTCAACAAAGGAGAAGACCATTTTCCAGAGGTGCAGTTAGTTCTAGTAAAAGAGCTAGGGGTTCCATTGTAGCTTCCCCTCAAAAGACTATGGATACATCAGCAGCCAATCAGCGTACGACTTCCCGACCAGCACCATCTATGCCATCAGTTGGTAATATTCCTAGAGGACAAGGTTCCGCTAGATATGAGACACTAGTTTGTGAGCATTGTGGACGCCGCCATTCAGGGGAGTGTTGGAGGTTGACAGGTGCTTGTATGAGGTGTGGGTCCAGGGAGCATTTTCAGAGAGATTGTCCACGAACACAGCCACAAACCAGTACTTCAGCTGCTCAGACTTTTGTAGGTAGATCAGCTGCTCCTGCAGCTCGAGGTAGAGGTAGAGGAGGATCTAGTGGAGCTGCTTCCACTAGGGGTAGTGCTCCAGCTCCACCAGCTACTGACAGGCCTTTTTCTGCCAAGACATATACAGTGAGAGCACGGGAGGATCAGGATGCCCCGGATGTAATTGTAGGTAAATTTTTCCTATTTGATGATACTATTTGTGCATTAATAGATCCTGGGTCTACACATTCCTACTTGAGCACAAGAATTGCACAGGGAAAAGGGTTAGAAAGAGCACCGTTAGAACAAGATATCTTGGTAAGCAACCCATTGGGACACAGTGTGGTAGTGAACAAGATATATAGGGGTTGTCCTATCCAGATTCAACAGGCCACCTTTCCTGCGAATTTGATTGAACTTTCATTCCACGAGTTTGATGTTATCTTGGGAATAGATTTGCTTCATCAGCATCGAGTGATAGTTGATTGTCGTTCCAAAAGAATTACTTTAAAGACTCCAGATGAAGAAGAGATTACAGTGGTTGGAGAAAGATCCGACTTCCTATCTAATTTCATCTTGGCTACTGCAGTACATCGGTGCATTCAGAAGGGATGTGCAGCTTATTTAGCATTTGTGACTAATGCAAAACCAGAGAAGCTGTAAGTTAGTGATGTACCTAACATACTAGACTTCCCTGATGTATTTCCTGATAAACTACCGGGATTGCCACCAGCGAGGGAAGTTGAATTTTCAATTGATGTTTTACTGGGTACAACACCTATTGCAATGGCTCCTTATCGCATGGCACTAGCAGAATTAAAGGAGTTGATGATCCAATTATAGGAGCTATTAGAAAAAGGGTTCATCCGACCTAGCGTATCTCCCTGGGGAGCCCCAGTGTTATTTGTGAAGAAGAAGGATGGATCTCTCAAGCTTTGTATTGATTATAGGCAGTTGAACAAAGTCACCATCAAAAACAAATATCCATTGCCCAGAATCGATGATTTATTTGATCAATTAAAAGGTGCCAACACATTCTCCAAGATTGATTTGAGATCAGGCTATTATCAGCTCGGAGTGAAAGAGGAAGACATCCCCAAAACTGCATTTCGCACACGGTATGGGCACTATGAATTTATAGTCATGCCATTTGGCCTCACCAATGCGCCAGCTGCTTTCATGGACTTAATGAACCGTATCTTTCATCCTTACTTGGATCAGTTCGTGGTGGTATTCATTGATGACATCTTGGTATATTCCAAGACACCTAAGGAGCATGATCAACATTTGAGAATCGTGTTGCAGACCTTAAGAGACAAGCAGTTATATGCCAAGTTCAGTAAGTGTGAATTTTGGCTAAACAAAGTTGCTTCTCTTGGTCATGTAGTTTCAGCAGAAGGTATCAAGGTAGATCCCAAGAAGATTGAAGCTATTCTTGATTGGCAGCCACCCAAAAATGTTCCAGAACTTCAAAGCTTCCTTAGGTTAGCTGGTTATTACAGGCGATTCGTGAAGGGATTCTCCATGATAGCTTTTCCGCTCACCAGATTACTACAAAAGAATGCTAAGTCTGAATGGACTGAAAGATGTCAAGAAAGCTTTGAAGAATTGAAAAGAATGTTGATGGAAGCTCCTGTACTTACTCAATCTACTTCAAGTAAACCTTATGTTGTTTATAGTGATGCCTCCCAAAATGGGTTAGGATGTGTGCTTATGCAAGAAGGAAAGGTTGTAGCTTACGCATCCAGGCAGCTAAAACAACATGAAAGAAACTACCCTACGCATGATTTGGAGTTAGCAGCCATCGTGTTTGCCTTGAAGGTTTGGAGACACTACCTTTATGGGGAGAAATGTTACATCTATACTGACCATAAAAGCTTAAAATATCTCCCTATACAGAAGGAGCTCAACTTGAGACAGAGGAGATGGTTGGAGCTTATCAAAGACTATGATTGTTTGATAGACTATCATCCTGGAAAGGCAAATATAGTAGCTGATGCTCTTAGTAGAAAATACTTGATGGCAATGCGAGCAATGAAAGTGAAGCTAGATGTGGCACAAGATGGGGCATTAGTAGCTGAAATGCAATTGAAGTCCAATCTTTTACAGCAAGTGAAAACTGCTCAACAACAAGATGATAGATTAGATTCTATCATTTCACATACTCAGACTCAGGTAGGCAAAAGTATTGAGTTTGCTTTGGGTCGTGATAACTGCTTGTACTACAAAGGCAGAATTTGTGTACCTAATGATACAGAGCTGAAGAAGAATATTTTGACTGAAGCACATAGTAGCCATTATGCCATGCACCCAGGTAGTAACAAAATGTACTAAGAGTTGAAGACACTTTTCTTGTGGCCGGGTATGAAGAGAGAAATAGCTGATTTTGTAACTAAATGTTTGGTTTGTCAATGGGTAAAAGCTGAGCATCAAGTTCCTTCAGGCTTACTACATCCCATTACCATACCAGAATGGAAGTGGGAACGAATCACTATGGATTTCGTGTCGGGGTTGCCACTTACCAGGAAGCAACATGATTCCATCTGGGTGATAGTTGATAGAATGATCAAATTAGCTCATTTTCTTCCTGTGAGGTCAGATTTTCCTTTATCCAGACTTGCAAAAATCTATATAAATGAGATTGTGAGACTCCATGGTGTGCCCATTTCTATAATTTCAGACAGGGATCCACGGTTTACCTCCAGATTTTGGCAAAAGCTTTAGGAAGCATTGGGAACCCACTTGGACTATAGCACTGCTTTTCATCCACAGACAGATGGTCAGTCTGAGCAGGTAATACAGATATCGGAGGATATGCTGCGATGTTGTGTTTTAGAATTCGGGGGCAGTTGGGAGAAGTATCTACCACTTGTAGAGTTCTCTTACAACAATAGCTATCAGTCTAGTATTAAAATGGCTCCATATGAAGCGTTGTATGGGAGGAAGTGCATAACACCCCTATGCTGGACAGAATTAACTGAAAGCAGATTGGTAGGGCCAGATTTGATCAAGTAAACTGAAGAGAAAGTGAAGTTAATCCGAGATAACTTAAAAGCAGCTACAAACCGACAAAAATCATATGCAGACTTGAAAAGAAAGGACATAGAGTTTAATGTGGGAGACAAGGTGTTTCTGAAAGTCTCTCATTGGCAAAAAGTTCTTCGATTTGGCAAGAAAGGTAAGCTCAATCCCAGATTCATTGGTCCTTATGAAGTAATACAACGTGTGGGACCAGTGGCTTACAGATTAAAGCTGCCATTAGAGTTAGAAAGGATCCATGATGTATTTCATGTCTCAATGCTACGAAGATATCGTTCAGATCCTTCCCATGTCATTACACTGGAGGAACTTCAGTTAAGGTCTGATTTATCATATGATGAAGAACCGATACGAATTTTAGCTCGGGAAATCAGACAATTGCAAAATAAACAAATCCCCTTGGTCAAAATACTTTGGATGCGCCATAATGCAGAGGAGGCTACATGGGAGCCTGAAGAAGCCATGAGACAGCAATATCCTCACCTATTCAACTCAGGTAAATTTCGAGGACGAAATTTTATTTAGAGGGGGAGTACTGTAACGCCCCCAAATATTTGCAATTTCCATGCATGACATGTGTAAAGTGTGAATATTTAACTTAGATTGAGTTTTGAAGTAATTAGAGTTGAGTAGAACAGAAAATTTAAAAAAATGTACCATTAATCGTGCCCGAGCCGAGAAACCCGAGAATGGGTGACCCATTGGGCAATATGAATTTAATATAAAATATGAAAGTACATATTAAATGGAGTATGGTGGTACAATTTGAGTGAAAATTGAGGTCAAATAGGCCTCCAAAAAGGTAAACAAAGAAAAATTTCTTGAGTCGGCGTAGGTTCGACTAGAAATTTTGACTGAATATTTGGAGACCTTAGAGATCTCTGATTGACTTAATATTTTAAATATATGTCATTAATAGTGTAGTGACAATCAGGGAACTAGAAAATAGCAATTCTGGCAAATCCGTAATTCCTGATCTCGGGCAGGCTGCACCAGCCGTCAAAGCTAAAACTATATCGAAACAAAGTCAGAATGAGCTGAAATTTTTACTATATATTCTTGAATATATTTTAACACTTTAGGTAAATTTTCAGAGCATTCTCACTTCTAGATCAAAAGCTCAATTTTTGAGGTGAAAAACCAAAATTGAGTCAATTAAGGGGTCAAAAACGTGAATCTAACCATAATAATTTATTGGAGTCATTATTATGAAGCTATGATCATGTGTGTCCAAGCTTAGGACATTAGGATGTGTGTACATGCTTGAATTAGTGACATGTGGCATTATTTAAAGCCATTATATTCAATAGTTGCAAGATGAATCATGGCCTCTACTTTGGTACACTTAAAACACCATATATAAGGACCAAAATATCAGAAAATCTCTGGAATTGTCGGCCATCTTCTCCTCCTTTCTTGTGAAAATCCGAAATTCACCATTTCTTCTCTCATCCCACCATTTTCTTCTAACCAAGCCTTATTACTTTGAATTTCCAGCCCAAAAATTTACTCTAGACTTAAAATTTATCCCTCTTCAACTCAGTAAGAAGCTGGTATCAAAAGGAGGCCAAGAACGTTAAGATAAAAGGTAAGAAAAATTAAGAGAAATTTTGTGATTTTGTGAGAATTAGATGAGATATGTGGGAGAATTTTTATGAGCATGTAGATATTGATTAGGAGAGTTGATTTATAGCTTTAAATGGTTTAATATTGTGGTAAAAACTCATGATTCTTCCTTTGTAAATTTTGGCTAATAGAAGAAAAAGAGAAGGAAAGGCAAGTTTACAAGGATAAAGGAAATGAGATGGTGTAATCAGCTCTTTTCCAGCAATTTGGAGGTTAGTGGATGCAAATTACCTTTAATTTCACTAATTTACTTGAATTTTCTCTAATTTTTCTATTATGTAACTATGTCATAGGGCTTAAAATAGTGAATTAATTTAATATTAATCAATAATATGCTAAAATAAGTAATTAGAGACTTAAATAAATTAAGAAAATAAAAAGTAAGTAGTACTTACCTTAGTAGCCAAATTGGGGTACTAAAGGTACCTTAATGCAAACTATTTGAAATTTGGGCAATTGATGTTATTTAATCTATTTAGTGCATGAGAAATAAAAATAAGCTAGATAAAATGAAAAATGATTATTAGGGAACATTATGTCATAGTTACATAATGTAAAAAGTATATAAAACTTGTAAACTTTTATGTGTAATTATCATTTACCATCGTATAGTGACTTGAAATGGACATAAAATAAAGTATAGCATTAATTTGGAACAAAGAATAAATTATAAGTGGGAAATTCTTTGATGGCCGAATAACAACTATAATTACAATAATATGTTTTGTTTAAATTCTTGTGATATAAAGCTTTCCTGTGATGAATGTGCAATTAATGAGCTTATTTGAATAAGTTTGGGAGCATAATGTGATTAAAATAAAGTAATAAGAATAAATAATAACATAGAAAAGTAAAAAAAAAAGAAGATAAAATTTAATAATGCCCTTAGTGTACAGTGGGTAATTCCAGCTCTTGGATAGTATGGCTAGCCATAGGAATTTATTCCGCAGGATACCATATACTTATGAGATAATTGTTATCAAAAATGACTATGAGATATAAGACAGGATAGCCGGCGTATTATATGCATTAGTACTGGGGCTTTGGTGTTGCACCTAGTGGTGGGATCCCTTCGGTACACCGTATTTACGTCCTGTTTATCCAGTTCGTGGTTCTCCACTGGTGTCACCTAGGGGTAAAAGAGTAATTTTGCACAAAAACTGGAATAAAAGAGTAATTATGATGAAAATTATGCCATATTAATAAATATGAAATAAACAATATGAAAAATGAGATCAATATGAAAATTAAGGGCAAATTAGTAATTACGCAATTAAGCGAGGAAAAAATGGTAATTTGAAACAAAAAGGGTGATTAAGGAAGTTAAAATGGCTAAATGAAGAAAAGGGTAAAATCGTAATCAGTTAAAAGTTTAGGGACTAAAATATAAATTTGCTATTTTTGAGGAATTTGAAGGATTAAAAATGTAATTTGTACATTAGAAATTAAATAAAAGTCAAACGAAGTCAAACGAGTCAAATTTAAAGTCAAATTGAAGAAAAAAGTCATCGTAGGGACTTAATTGCAAAATTTTATAAAGTTTAGTAAATAGTTAAAATAAAATAGGAAAATTTATTATTATAATAATTCAAATTAATTAATGGAGGAAAAGAAATAGAAATTGAGTAACTTGATTAAATTACATTTGTTAAAAATAAAGTAATAATTTGAGTTAAATTAATTACTAATATTTAGTTAGTGAAATTTTTATGTAATTGCATCCAACACTGAGCGACTATGTTGCTCAGCGTGTAGTTTATTTGGCTGCGCACAGGGACAGGTACAGGGAGACTTACAATAAAAAAGCAAAATTTGGTGGCATGTACCAAAGAATTTTGGTTGTATATATTTGGTTATGTAAAATAATTAAGATTTATAAATTATTATGTAAGCATAATTGAAGTTAAGTTGTGGTTATGTAAATTAAATTTTATATGCATACTATTTGAGATGTGTTGATGTATGATGAAGGTGAATGATTGATAAATTTAGAAGTGTTGAGCTGATTGAATGGAGTTCGGGTGTAAGGACGATTGAATTAGGGAGTGTATTTTGACATTTGCAGGTTTTGGGGTTTTAAATTATTAGATGTTATGCTGCTAAAATTTTTAATAAATTATTTAGACATTAGAAGGTTATTAAAAGAAATTATATTAGGTATTTTTAAAGGAGAGCATTACAATCTATCCATAGTTGAACTATAGTAATAGACAATACCGTTTTCAAGTTCCTTATAAATATCATGCTTGTGCTTATATTACACAATTTGCACATGTATGTGATCATATCATAATACACAATCTCCAATATATATATATATATATGTATTCATATATTCATATAGCAGAATGAGTACCAGTATTTGAATATATATATATATATATATATATCATGTACTTAAACATGTTATCATAAGGCAACACATGCTATCATAGTCATGCTAACGCATCACTTATTTCATAGTATGAGTGCATGTTCAAATACACATTTACTCTATCATAGAAGTGCATACATGTAAGTAATTTTGCATATAATAAGCATATACATAAGTGTGATCACATATGAATATTTGATATCATTATCAATAATCTTTACTTATGTACATGAATATATATATATATATATATTTATTTATTTATTTATTTATCAATAATCATATTAAATGCCATATATAATTCGATGTGCTTCCATGCTAGCACACATTTAACATAACCACATGTAAATAAGATATATATAAAATCATAACTTGATTTATATTCTTTGATACATGTATTTTTATGCTAGAAATTGCTTTAATTATAATGAAAATAATATAGATATCCATTACAATCAATTTGGGACCTTTAAGTGAGGTTTAGATGGAGTGAGAAAGGGTCATAGTCATTAGGTAACACATGGTAATGTGACATAGGTTTCATTTTGATTCTAATGAGATTGGGCTCTTTAAAATTGGTGGAGAATTATTAATTAGGTCTCTGGAATTAATTATAATCATTTGGGCTTAATTAAATCCTAATTAAACCATTTCATAAAAGACTATGCACAAAACCCACAAACTAGGTCCTTTGTGCAACTAATCGGATTTGACTACCCAAATGGATTCCAAATCAAACCAAATTAAATATGTAGGTTCCATAACACTTATGTAACATATATAAATTAATTTGGTCTAAGAAATAGGCCATTAAGGACTTATGTATGGAGTTGGCGTGTGGCCCTCTTCTGGAGAGCTTCCATACCAGCTTCATTCCTCTGGCCCTTTTTATAATTCCTCTAATGAACCTATTAATTATTATATAAGTCCTATAACACTTATAGTAGTCCTATAATACTTATAGGACAATAATAATTAATCATGAAATACATTATTTCAATTAGGTCCAATTTTACAGAACATTTCTCAAAAGTTCCGCAAACAATTTTACTTGATCATAATTAATTAAACTCTTTAATTAATTATTATCTTATTCACTTATTTACCCTCATAATAATATCAAAAATTATTATCCTTGGCATTTTACCATTTTATCCTTTTTTTTATATGTGTGTGACCTATTGGGTTCCTGTCCATGTTGGCAGTATAATATGTAATTGTGAATTATATTCAACACTCGCATGACTTAAACTCCTTTAAATAATTTTATCAATCCATATTGATATTCTTGATACATCATTATACAAGTCATGATTGGCCTCTAGCCAGGCATCATGACTTCCCAAATGTCAGGAAAGTCAAGTGGTTGGACTATACCCTTCCATAGAAATAGTTATCGTGCAATTACTCCTTTCACCACTCTTATCTCAATTAGATTCTGAGTATGGATTTCTGTCAACTCATATAAACTAATTATGTATGTTCTATTAATTTAACCATTGTTCCAAAAATGCCCTTCATGGATCTCTATCCATCTTGGCATATTCCTCTGGCCAAAGATTCTCTGAACAAGGCAATTATAGAATCATGCGAGATAACTTCCCTTATTAAATCTGGGATGGTGAATCCTTTGTCAATCACTTAACTATCTTCAAGTAGGTCATGATATACCCAATCTCCTAATTATGTTCACTCCTAGTTGGAAGTAATCAGTTATGGAGTCAAAGTATACCACTTGCTACTTAAGATAACTTTGGTGATCTCAAGTCAAAGGATACTTGCACAATCGCTATGAAGAGATTCCTCACTGATATAGATTTAATATCCATGTGAGGATTCTCTATGCAGGTCTCCATTGAACTTGTTCTTCTAACAAGCATCCACATGTTAGCTTTGATTATCTTCCATAATCACAGTTATGAGAACCACTGCTTGAACCATTCAATAAGCATAACATGTGCTAGTGTGTCCGAATTAACAATATCCTTATCTTATTAATTCTATGACTAGGTATATTCAGATATTAACATATTTACATGCAATAGACATCTCATATCATGAACACTTGCATGATTGCCTTTGCACTATGTTTATAATATCTAGGACTGCATTTATTAATTTAAGATTTACAAACTCATATATTTAAACATAGCATTAATAAATGAATGATGCCTTTTATTAAGAATATAAATTCATACATATGAAAAAAATCCCTATTACATGGGCTTTAGGGCATACTCTCTAACAATCTCCCACTTGCAATAGAGCTAATCACTCATATGTCTCAGACCCATGCTATTTATATAGTGATCATGCTTAATCTGGGAAAGTGCTTTAGTGAGGGGATCTGCCACATTGTCATATGTGGGAACCGTTTCTATTTTCACATCATTTTTAACTACTATTTCCCTTATGAGATGGTAGCGTTCGAGAATATGCTTGGATCACTGATGAGACCGTGGTTCCTTTGCTTGCACAATGGCTCCATTATTGTCACAATATAAAGGAATTGGATCAACAATGCTAGGCACCACTCCTAGTTCAGTTATGAACTTTTTGATCCAGACTGCTTCTTTGGCTACTTCTAAAGCAGCAATGTACTCAGCTTTCGTCATAGAATTAATAGCTATTTCTTGTTTGGAACTTTTCCAACTAACTGCTCCTCCTCCCATTATGAACACATAACCATACTGTGATTTACAATCATCTCTCTCAGATTGAAAGCTGGCATCTGTATACCCATTTACTTCCAAACTTCCCTCTCCATATACCAAGAATGTATCCTTAGTCCTTCCCAAGTACTTAAGGATATTCTTGACAGCTGCCCAGTGTTCCTCTCTAAAATTGGATTGGAATCTGCTTATGACACTCAAAGCAAATGCTACATCTGGACGTGTACATAACATAGCATACATGATAGAACCAATTGCAGATGCATATGGTATTCTATTCATGCTCTCTCTATCCTCTAGTATCTGCGAACATATAGACTTAGAAAGGTGTTTTCCATGCACCATGGGTATAAACCCTTTCTTAGAGAGATCCATATTGAACCTCTTCAATACTTTATCTATATATGTACTCTAAGAAAGACCTAGCAACCTATTGGATCTATCTCTATAGATCCTTATTCCCAGAATATAGGATGCTTCTCCGAGGTCTTTCATGGAGAATTGCTTGGATAACCATATTTTAACAGATTAGAGAAGAGAAATGTCATTTCCCATGATCAATATGTCAACCACATATAGAACTAGGAAGAAAATTGCACTCCCACAGACCCTTTTATATACACAAGGTTCATCTACATTCTGTGAGAAACAAAACTCTTTGATTGTCTCATTAAATCGTATGTTCCAGCTCCTAGAGGCTTGCTTCAATCCATAAATTGATCTTTGAAGCTTGCATTGTAGCACCCTTATCCTATACTTAGCTATAACACTTTGTTTTAAATTAATTAAGCATGCTATCACAACATTTGATATGTTATCCAACTAAACAGATAACTAAAAGTTAACTATTAGAAGCTTTACTTAAAGATGAGTCTCATTAACATTGAATATTACATATACATAACATCTATAGAAATTACAAAATTTCCACCATAATTAAGGTTTCCATAACTACAAAATATAAAGACAAAAAGAAGACTCTATTATAATCTTCTAAGACTTGTGTTGGCCAACCTGCTGCAGATATCAGTCCTGGAAGAAAGTCCTGTTCTCACAACCTACACGGATAAACAAAAATCCGTGCTAAGCTATAAAGCTTAGTGGGGAACACTAAATATGACAAACGACCACTCACAGTAGTCGCCAAAGCATACATCATAAACTATAAAGTATAACTTATACTCAATATAAGAAAATACAGACAAGAGTCCACACATGATTACAGAATGATTTAATGATAGTAAATTCGGCATTGATACTTAATATACACAACATTTAATCATATAAGCATATTTGTCCTTTAAATCTTGCGATTCATTCATTGATTATTATACCACTGTTTATACTCAGTCATTCCTTCCATCTATTACACACTTTAACATATGCTAGGAATATATTTATATATATATATTCATATATAAGCTTATGATCAACAAGGAAATATGCATATTTATAAGTAAAACAAAGCATTAGTACTATGAAAGTTTATCATTTATCTAGAATTATATTTGTAATACTTATTGTACCAATGCATACATAGAATTTCTAGCTTGCTTCTATCTCAAATACCATTATCATGTGAACTTTATCATTTATAAATCTGTAAATACTTTATGTGTATGCACAAGACAATATACATCAATTCTCAATAAAGAGCAAGAACGGGTAAATATAGGGAAAGCATATAACCCAAATGAATTAATTTGGATAGCAATCACCAACGTGAATGCCTATTCATAACTCTTATATTCATTTGCTATAGAAAACACTTATTGCAGCAAAACATTTATATAATGGCTTTCAAACATGACGAATCTTGCAAGTCATTTATCTGTCTCAAGCAAACCACGTATTACTATAGAAAACATACTATCTCTATATAGTTCATAACTAGATATTAGTGATGTACTAGTTCATTTATATAACTTTGTACATACTATTTCTATATGCGATAATCATGCATAAGTGTATATCACAGCATCTTTTAATATCATAATTTCCATATGTGATGAAAAGGAATTTCGCATATAAATTAGATTCTTAAATCAATTTATGAATTGTCATGCTTCATAAAGCTTTAAATTAAACATCAAACTATTCTTAACTTTGGTATAAAGCCTGTACTATTCTAAAGAGGTGGATAATGGGTTATACGGTGGTACCAGAAGGTACAAGTCTGTTTAGTCACCCAAACGGGGTTGACTACAACCCAAACGGGGTTGAAAATGATCCAAACGGGACCATGTCTGTTTAGTTACCCAAATAGGGTTAACTACAACCCAAACGGGGTTGAAACTATCGCAGCTGCAAGGTACCCTTATAGGCATGCCTATCTATCCACTTCCTAGACTCAACACAGGCAATAAGATCTATTTACTTTATCTTTTCTTTATACATTCATATTCTTATATGCACATATATACTCTTGTATAACTATGAACAATTTACTCATAAGAGCGCTCATATGTAACTTTCTGTAAACCTGTGAACATTTCACTGTTGGGTATTACTGTTCTGTTCTTGTAATTCTATTAAATCATGTGACTATTCTGTATGTTAAGACTATACTTATATAAGGCCATTTGAACCCGTACATAAGCATGTAAAAAATATCTATCTTCTCTAATACATATACATGTATGCACAATTGATAAACAATTTATACATTTTTCTCATATAATAGTCACATGACAAGATACTCCTTCTCTAATGCATACACTTGTATACATAGTCTCATATAACATTACCATTATATGCTTTAATGAAATTTCTATAATGGAGTCTATAGCATTGTAGATCTGTATTTCAGCATGTTAACATGCGACAACACATAAGCTTAATCATGTCATTTCAATTAAGTAAAGATATATTCATATATTTCACTTTACACATATACTTTGAATCATTACTCTAAAACATCTTTAAAAATTCAAACCCAATCATGTAAGATCATATTATACATATATATATACATATGTTTATATGTTCACATATGATCTACAAATCACAATACTTCTTTCTACCAGTAAAGTTGGCATTTCAAACTATAAGTATCATATTACATGCCATACTTAATTCAATGTGCTTCCATATAACTATGAATTTATCATAACAGCATGTAGTTAAGCTATACATATGTAATCATAACTTGATTTACATCCTTACTTACATGTATTTCTGGGTTAGACATTGCTTAATGATAACTGAGCATATATCATCATAAGAGTATATACATACATTAACCTTGCATATAACAATTATGTACAAATTTAATCACAATTATATGTTAGATATATACATCACTAGTCAATACCTATGTACACGTGTGAATGTATATGTATACATATAATCTTGTATTCAATAGTCATATTACATGCCCTATCCAATTCATTTTGTAATCACATAAATACATATTGAAAACCATAAAATAAAGTACGTTAAAGAAAATCTGCACAAAGTAGCATTCTAGACTCGACTTATGAGCCATATTTGAAATTGAAGATGTCATTTTTAGGCAAAATGATCTTCTACAATCTTATCTCCCTTTGTGACTACTTTCCATAGCATTAAAATTCATCTTAAGATCTGACTTATAGCTCGGTTTATTGGAAAAATACTATAGGCTGTTTTTAAAACTAAACAGTGTGGTCTGCCACTTAGAAAAATTCATAATGTAAAATTTAAAAGGATATAGACCAACATTTCTTCATCAAAGTTAAACTTTCATGTCTCTATTTTCATCAGAATTTTATTTTGTAGCATTTCAACATCAGTACTAAAAGTTATGCCCATTATTGTAAAGTCTATTTCTATTAGCAGTCCAGGGAAACTAGTCCGGATTCAACCCTAAATTCCATATACTTAGAGACAGATTTAAGTTTAGGTTTCTTCATATAAAATATAGGTATGGAAGTCTAGTTTCTAACTCAAAAAGAATCACTCAATTTTCTGTTCTATAACTCAACTTATGAGCAAAACAATCCAGATAGGTCAATCAGTCGTGAATAAACGTTCTACTCGTGAAGAGGCTCACGAGTGAAGTAAAAGGGCAACATTTCACGACTCGTGAAGGGGCTCACGAGTGGAGAAAAAGGGCAGCATTTCACGACTAGTGAAGGGGCTCACGAGTGGAGAAAAAGGGCAGCATTTCACGACTAGTGAAGGGCTTCACGAGTGGAGAAAAAGGCCAGCATTTCACGACTAGTGAAGGGCTTCACGAGTGGAGAAAAAGGGCAGCATTTCACGACTAGTGAAGGGGCTCACGAGTGGAGAAAAAGGGCAGCATTTCACGACTAGTGAAGGGCTTCATGAGTGGAGAAAAAGGGCAGCATTTCACGACTAGTGAAGGGCTTCACGAGTCGGACAATAGTTCACGACTCGTGAAGGGCTTCACGACTCGGCAATGACTCTCACATCTGATTCTGTTCTTAAAATTCATACAAAAACCCCCGATAAAAACCAGAAATCATAACCCTAAATTTTCTGTCAATCACAACATATTCCAGCAAATAATTCACATGCAATATGAACAGCCCTAAGTTCCCACACCTTGGCTGAAAATCCCTTTGTCTTCAACCCCTTGCAAGCCCTTTTTCCTTGTTTCTTCTACCTTCTTTTTCTCCTTACATCAATACATACATTCAACATCAAACATCCTAAAATTACCAAAATACCCATCTTGGAACTTAATCTCGATACTTGCAAAATAATCCAATTGTGCCTTAATTAATGGTAATCATCATTAATTAACTATAATCTGGTTAGGTTCATGATTGGGTCCTTATAAATAATATCCTTCTTCATACTAGGCCACCGGTAAAATTATTTTAACTCTTGATACGTCTTGTTCCTGCCTGGATGCATAGTAAATGCAGTATTATGCATGTCATGCAATAATATTCTATTCACTTCTTTGACATTAGGAACACATAACCTATTTTGGTAGTATATACCTCAATTTTCTTTCACTATAAAATCTTATTGATTTTCTTCACATACTGCTTTCACAATCTGTTGCAATTTTTCATCATCCTTCTTAGCATCTAACACTCATTACCTAACCCTGGGCCTAGCTTGAAGCTGTGCTAATAATGCACCATCCAATGCAAAATTCCATCTGTACTGCTTTAACATTAATGTTGTTGTTGTCTTACTACTCAAAGCATCAGTTGTGAGACCCCTAACATAACCCTAATTGAAAATACATGCTTTTATAGGATTTTATTTGATTAAGATTAATTAAAAATGTGAATTTCACATAAGGTATGGGACTTGTGATAAATTCCTTATATTATATTAATTGCTTGAGAGAAATTAAATTATTATATTGGTTTAAAAATATTTAAGGGTGTAATTGAAACATGAAGTGTGAATTTGGGGGCCAATTTTTAAATATGGCATTTTAAGAGCCAATTATGAATAAAAAAAGAATTTAGTGGTTGACTTAAAAGAAACATTTGATGGAGGGGTCAATGTAAAGCATGTAAGAAAATGAGAAGCTTTGATGGGACATGCAAAAAGTTAAAGGGTCTTTAAGGGAATTTTCCCTTGCTAATATAAATAGTAATTTTTAAGGTAGAGAGAGAATGTATAGAGAGGGCCAGATTTTCAAGTGAAAATTTTCAAAATTTGGTTCTGTCTTTCCTTCATTTTCTTTGCTCTCTTAAAGCATATTTAAGTGTTATTGAAGTAATCCTTGCATGTGAGATTAATCAAGGATAATTAGTGTTAAACATTAAGGTAAGCATATTATTTGGTGTTCATCTCTTTTTCTTCATCTTCTTCTTATTTGGTTAATGGTGGATTGGGTTAAATGCTGGAAATATGATAAATGGATGAATTGTTATTAAAGGAGAAGAAGAAGGTGGAAGGAGTAAAGTAAAATGAAAGGCACAAGACTGAGGTTAAGGGAATTTCGGCTAAGGTGTGGGATTTGTGTGGTTTAAGTTTATTTGAATCTTTCTACCCTTTTAAATGCATGCAAATGGAAGTCTTTGACAAGAATCTAGAAATGTTAACGCATGTCAAAATGATGGAAGAACTTAGAGTCCTTAGAGGGATTATTCCTTTCTAGTTTAATGTTGTTTTGAAATTATACTCCTATAGGAAGACTCAACATGGGAAGACCCTATACCATTTGTGATATACACATGATTTATGTTATGTTTTGATGTCAAATTATAAAAACTAAATTAAAGGTATTAATTGGAAGTATTATTAATTATTGATGCATGAAACGAGGGATAAAATGGTGTAAGGTTGAGTAAGCTTTTTAGGCATAAAAAGGAAACCATATAAGAGTTGTTGTTAATGAAAGGATATTGGAATTGTATAATCCATATATGTCGCACTCGTGGGAATAGTTATGCTTGTGACAATGCACTATATGTGGACTTTTATTTTTACCTCAGTCACACTCGCGATAATGCAGTATATATGGACTTTTATTTTTTCCTCGGTCGTGCGTGCGACCCTTGTCGTACTCACGACTTACCTATGTAACATGTATCCTATCTTAGTACCCTTACAGATTAGTACAACACTATAGGATGCCAAGAATGCATATAAGAATAGTATTGATATATGTATAATTAAATTATGACCAAAGAATTCATTAAATTATATGATAAATGCAACTGAATGTTATGACATATTATAGAGTTTCATATGTGAGGCATATGTTACGATGAGCAACCAAACAGGTATGTTCCACTATTTGATTGAAAAGACATGTTATGCACACATGAGAAAGCTATTGAAAGTAAGTTAAAAGAACATGAAAGACCATTTGATTGAAGCATATGAAATTTGCCGGAGTGATAAATCAATTGTTATATGACAATAGGCACATTTCAATTGTGTGATGTAACAATGAATATGTTATATGAAAAGAGAATCAAATAAAGTATTGCTTACATATAGAGTTCAATAGTGCATAGATGGGCACCTATAGGGATATTGCATCTACCCTTGTTGACCCTATTCGGGTTTAAGTTACTGTTGATCTCATTTGGATCATGAACAACCCTGTTTGGGTTGTTAGTTAACATCGTTTGGGTTTGCTTGACTGGTCACCTATTCTGTTGGCCCTGTTTGGGTTTATGTTTCTATATCCTCGGATATTCCCTATTTTGATACCCTTGGGTATCCCCTGTTCTCGTTATAAACCTTTAGAACTTAAGCATGCTATGTTAAAGTACAAATGCAACATCATTAATTACAATATAAATAATGCATCTAATATGTAGAATAATATGTTTAATTGTGCTTTCTAATGTATGGGTTATATTTACATACATTATGTAAAGATTCATTTATGAAATGTTTAAATTCAAGTATGCTAAATTAAAAGTAGTGTTACATTGTTATTTAAGATAATATATTTTATTATATATACTCATTTTGAATATGTTATTTTTAATATTTTTCAATTATCATATGTTATATGTTTCTGACGACCATTGTTAGTGGTTATCTTTCATGTTTAGTATCCCTACTAAGCTTTATAGCTTGGCACGTGTTATTTTATCCGTGTAGGTTCTGTAGTCAAGGCTTTTACACAGGAACAAACTCTGCATCAGGACAGGCCAACACCAGTTCATAGAAATTGATGCAGGGATATTTTGGTTAATTTTGTATAAGTTCTTTTATATGTTTAAAATATATTAGAGGCTATCTAATATATGTAATATGGAAGTAATTGATGTAATAAGCTCTTTAAAAGAATGCTAGTATATGCATGCATATATGAGCTATAATGCTTATATATGTATATGCTCAATGAATGTTGAATGCTTTGTATGAAAATGAACATATTAAGATAGTAGTATCAAGCTTGAATATGATAAGTGGGTTACATGATGAATCATTATGCATATGGATTTAAAGTAATGGAAGATATGTGAAACCCCTAAATAATATATAGATTGTCTGATATAAGGGATCATGTGATATGATTAATGATGATTTAAGGATTAATGGGTTAATATACTACTGTAATAAGGTATGAAAATGTATGGTATAATGATTGATAAAGGCAATAGACTTAGGGTGTTTCATCGGCAACCACATTCTTTTTTTTAGGATGATAATCAACTATACAATCATAATCTTTTAATAACTCTAACCACTTTCTCTGCCTCAAAGAAATTTCTTTTTGAGTAAGCAAGTATTTGAGGCTTTTATTATCAGTATAAATTCTGCATTTTTTGCCATATGAGTAGTGTCGCCAAATCTTCAAAGCAAAAACCACAGCTGCCAATTCTAGATCATGAGTTAGGCAATTCTGCTTATACAATTTCAACTATCTAGATGCATAAGCTACTACTTTACCATCTTGTATTAATACACATCCCAACCCAATTTTGGAGGCATCACTATACATTGCATACTCTTTCCCTGACACTGGTTGAGTTAACAATGGAGCTTCAGTCAACATTTTTTTTAACTAATCAAAGAATGCTTGACAATGATCAGACTACTCAAACTTAATATTCTTCTGTAATAGTTTAGTGAGTGGTGAAGCAATGAGGGAAAAACCTTTCACAAAATGATGATAGTAACCTGCCAACCAGAGAAAACTTCTAACTTTATGCACATTCTTGGGTGGTTTCCAATCAACAATAGCTTCAATTTTATTTGGATCAACCCTAACGCCTTCAGCAGATACAACATAACCAAGGAAAGAAACTCCTTTAAGCCAAAAGTCACATTTGCTCAACTTTGCATACAACTGATTTTCTTTCAAAGTTTGCAACACAATCCTCAGATGTTAAGCATGCTCAACTTCATTTTTGGAGTAAACCAATATGTCATCGATAAACATTATAACAAATCAATCTATGTAGGGTCTAAATACCCTATTCATAAGATTCATGAATGCATTAGGTGCATTTGTCAACCCAAATGGCATAACTAAGACTTCGTAATGCCTATAATGCAGTTTTGGGAACATCCCCATCCTTTACTTTGAACTGATAATAACCTAATCGCAAGTCTATTTTTGAATACACACCAGCACCACTTAATTGGTCAAACAAATCCTCAATACGAGGCAAAGGATATTTGTTCTTCACTGTCAATTTGTTCAACTATCTATAATTGATACACATCCTCATCGATCCATCTTTCTTTTTAATAAATAAAACTTGGGCACCCTAAGGTGACACACTAGGTCTGATGAAGCCTTTGTCTAACAATTCTTGTAATTGAACCTTTAGCTCTTTTCCATACTCAGCCATGAATTAAGTTTTTTGTCTTAAATTCAAAAGCTGCTTCAATTTCTTCTCCTTGCACGCATCAGTAACATATTTCTTTTTGAACTCTCCCTCAAAGAATTCGCAGGTAAGTGGGTCAGGTAGCTGAGACAATCTTAAAACCAGCTTCCACCAATCATATTCCATGCTTTGAAGTAAGGACACAGTACAAGATACTTTATGATCAACAAGACAATTAATTTCATCAAATATTCTATCCAGTTTTTCCAACCAGAACTCAACTTCTTTAGATTATTCTAAATTAGTGCCTAGAAATTCTTATGCTCCATGCTTCTTAATTTTAGATATTGGAGCTTTAGGCATTGTCATTCATTACAGAATTTGAGCCATTTCTTGAGAAATTTTTAAAAAGGCTTCTTCAGGAATAGCCACGGGAATTTCATTTTGAAAAGATGATGAAGTCACTAGGTTAGAAGGATTCGATCTAACCGGTAAATTACTTTTAGTTGATTCTTCTATAGCATCCCTAGAGGAATTCTCTATCTTTAATTTATAAGAAAACAAGAACTTCTACATTAGGCCAACATGACACTATCTCATGTTATAGAATCTTATACTTATATTGCCCAAAAAACACTAAACCTAGGCTCTGATATGAAATTGAAACACCATAAGTTTAGTGCCTTTATTAGATATTACACCATACATTTCAATCATATTATAGTAGGATAATAACCCATTAAACCAACATTAATCATTCTAATGATCCATTTAATTAGACAACATATATATCAATTAGGCACTTCACACAACTTCCATTACTTTAATTACATATGCTGAATGATATACATGATAATGAATAGATTAAGGTAGTTGTATTCAACATGAATATGATGAGTGGGTTGCATGATGAGTGGTTATGCACAGTTAATTAAAGTAATGGAAGTTGTGTGAAGCACCTAATTAATATATAGTTTGTCTTATTAGATGGATAATTAGAATGATTAACGTTGGTTTAATGGGTTAATATCCTCCTATAATATGATTGAAATGTATGTTATAATATATGATAAAGGCACTAGACCTATGCTATTATAAGGCAATACATGTGATCATAGTCATGCTAAAACATCATTTATTTCATAGTATAAGTGCATGTTCACATACACATTTAATCTATCATAGAAGTACATACATATAAGTAATTTTGCATATAATAAGTATATACATAAGTTTGATTACAAATTAATATTTAATATCATTATCAATAATCTTTACTTATGTACATATATGAATATATATATATATATATAGACCTTTATCAATAATCATATCACATGTCATATATAATTCGATGTGCTTCCATGTTGGCAAACATTAAACATAACCACATGTAAATAAGATATATATATATATATATATATATAATCGTAACTTGATTTATATTCTTTAATACATGTATTTCTATGGCAGAAGTTGCTTTAATTATAATGAAAATAATATAGATACCCATTACAATCAATTTAGGACCTTTAAGTGAGGTTTAGAAGGAGTGATAAGGGGTCACGGTGATTAGGTAATACCTGGTAACCATGACATAGGTTTCATTTCAATTTTGGACTAAAAAATTGACTACCTCATGGTCATTAGCTAAAATCTAATAACCGTGACCTATATTATGCCTAGAGACAGAATTCTATATTCAACTTGTATAATCTTTTTGACCTACAAAACATCATTTTTAGCAAAAGCTTTCTTCTACAAACTTGTTGCTCTATATCTCTAGTTTCCATAACATCTAAAATAATATCAATAGCATCTCTATAACTCAATTTTTTTGCATTTTTATGAATACTGTGCCTAAGAACAATACTATGACAGGTCCGTATTCATACTAATATTTAACATGCTTAAAGATAGAATTAAGCTTAGATTCCTTCATATGAATTGTATATGTTGAAGTCTATTTTCCATATAAATTAACCTTATAGAAGCCTGACCAGTATACACAAAAATACATCATTTTTACTACAACCTTTTCTAAAACTAAAATCAATAGCTCACATGAAATTCAATTAATTATATGGATGTCTTAAAGACAGATTTAGTGCTAGATCCCTTCTACAAATTTGTAGGCATATATATTTTGTAACTTATAAATTTAAATGGTCTCAAATTAAGTTTTCTAATTCAAATTATGCTAAAAATATAGTCAGTTCACAAGGCTTCATGTTTTCTCTTAAGTAATACTTCTTAAAACTTACTTCTCTTTTCAATTGTTCATAACACAAGACATTTAAATAATGTTTCTACTATTTTTATCCACATGCAAGTATGAGAATTCCTAATTCCATACCTTGGCCGAATTTCCCCTAGCATTCATTCTTTCCCCTTTCCTTTTCCTTTGTTCTTTCTACCTTCTTCTTCTCCTTTAACAACAATTAATTCTTTTAACATAAATTTACAGCATTTTACTCAACCAACCACTTAAAAAATGAGAAGAAGATGGTGAAAACCAAATTAAGATGATTACCTTAATGTTATACACTGAATTGTCCTTGATTAATCAATATGTAAGGATTTTTCTTCAAGAATACTTAGAGAGATTTAACAATGGATAGGTGAATGAGAAGAAAGAAATTTCTATATTTCCTTAAGAAGGTTCCATCCCACTTTCTCTTTCTTCTTATAATTCTCTCTATAACTTGTGTAAATTACTATTTATAATGGCAAGGAAAATTCCCTTCTTGGTCCTTCCATATTTTGCATCTTACACCTACATCTCTCATCTTTTTCCATGTTATATATTGGCCTCTCCATTTTTTATGTTTGTCTTAAATCAACCACTCAATTCTTTCCTTTATTCACAATTGACCCTTAATATGCCATAATAACAAATTAACCCCTAAATTAACACTTTATGCTTTAATTACACCCTCGAATATTATTAAACTGAAATAATAATTTAATTTCTTTAATGCAATTAACACTACAAGAAAAAGGCTTATTAAAGACCATAGTTTAGGGACCAATCTGATTTTTGGTCTATAAATATATATCAATAAAGACCGGTATTTTATATGGTCATTAATTTTCAATTTAATCCATATTATTTGTGAGGGGATAAAATCTAGTCCTAAAAGTTATTAATTTATGGTCCTAAAAACTAAAAAATTTAGGCGGGACAAACCCACGCTACTCTAAATAAAAGAAAAACTTCCTCTGCCCTAAGAGATGGGTTCCACTTTATTAGACTCCACACCAGCACTGCTTTCCATCAACGGATTCTTCTTCCTCGCTTCATTGTCCATAGCTTCGATACGACTTGCTCCACTGTCAATAACTCTGAGAAGATTAGCAAATTTCAGTTGACCCAACATTACTGTAAGACCAACCCAATAGAGAGAGCGAGAGAGTCTCTCTCGGTGAAGACTCTAACTTTGCCTTCACCAATTACTAAATAGTCTAAATCTCTATTATGTCTCTTCGCGTAGTTTCTCTCTCTCTCTAGGAAAATAAAAAACACTCTTTTTAGATCTTAAAATTGCAGATCGCAGCTTTTACTATCTCTTTTTCTCCGTCAATTCCTTTTTTAAAGCCAAAGAGGGCTCTAATTAACTCTAGTTTCACTGCTAGATTTGATCCTATACATGCCATATTAAAATAACTCGTAGATTGTGGTCTCTATCTTCCATGTTTAGGCCGTCGAATCCTCTACCTCCTATGCCTAAAAAAGAGAGTTTCGAGGTCAGGGCCGCGACTATTCCCAAGACTGATGATGAGGGTGACAAGTCTCCTAACTTAATGAAGACTTTGTTGCTCAGATTGCTCTTTGGCCTTTGGTATATCTTCAATATTTACTTCAACATCTACAACAAGCAAGTTTTTTTCTTTCATTTTTCTGTATTGTGTTATTTTTTCGTGTAATTTTCATATGTGCTTGGTTGCTAAGAAAAATGGTTATTCATTCTTCATTTCTTTATCCATAAATATAGGGAGAGCAACTTTTTTGCTGACAATTTAGCAAAATAGAGGGGCTCATTGTATTGATGAATTAATTGTCTGGCTGGTATAGAAGGGCTTCTGCTGCTGTTTCCTTTTTTTTCTCCCTAGATCTATATGCTTTTGGACTTCTGGATAGTTGCCAATTTTTAGGCTACGATATGTTATGTAGGAGATGTTTTGCTTTGCTTGCGAGATGCTATGGAGCTGAGGCTTCTATAGGACATCTTCCAATCTGATTATTTTAACTACATGTTCTTTAAATGATGTTTATTGATCTTAAATAGGTGAGCATTAGATGAGGGAAGTTTTACGCTTACTCCATATTTTAACTTCTCATTCTTCATGTACCGTTGCTGTATGGGATTCTCATATTGGTTTCTTATGATTTGTTTGGAATTTGGTATAGCTGGGTTGGTTGCTCATGAGTTTGTTCTGTTCTCTAGTGAGTTAATCTTTGTAGTATCCACCATATTTTATTATGGTTATTTGTTTCATTGTTCTTTTGTGGATGGTTTGGAACAGACCTTCGTCTGCAAACTGACTCCTTTTTTTGTGTTGGCTGTTTTGCTCTGTATTCACTTTGGACTACTGTACTCTATTTGTTTCTTTTCTGAATAATACTCCCAGCTTATAAAAAAAAATTTGGTAAAGGGAAATTATTTCGTTCTCACAGACCCTTTACCTCAAAAACCCTTCTACTAATTTGTTTCTCTGTTCATTTATTTTTTTCTGATACAGATATTGTACTGTAAGTTATGTGAATGATAACGTCTTATTGTCTAGCTTTTTCTTACAATGGAATATTTGGTTGGTCACCTATACAGTAATTTTCCATTAACAAGCTCATTTTTCTTTGAATGCGTAGGCCTTTACCATAGAAGCAGTACACTACATCTATTTATAATGCTTTATATTTTACATTACTAACATTTATAATATGATTCAGGTTTTATTTGGTTGATTGACTCAGATGGAAATTGATTATGCGGGGTATGTTTTCTTAAATTTATTACCAGATCTAGGTTTTATTCATAGGAATTGTAGAATTTTGGTTTCTAGGATAATCATTGAGGGAAAACAAACACATGATTTTGGCCTTTTTTGTCATGTCTCTTGGGAAATTAAATGGCCTTAGCTGAGATAATAAGCCTTTAATTGTCTCTTACTTGGAAAAGCATTTGGATTTCACTTTCTTTTTATGCTTTTTATTTTGGTGGTGGTTATTATAAAGTCTATTTGGTGTTAAATGCACTAAATTCCGTGGCTTTAATGGTATTTTATTATATGCAATTCTTGCTGCAAAAAGAATATTCATTATAATTTCTTTCTTGTAAAGCATTTTGCTTCTGTTTTTGGTGATTAATAGAAGCTCTGTTTGAACATAATAAAAAAATAATATTCATTATGTCTCTGTATTTGGTTGACAAAAGTTTTGCATTCGTTCTTTCTTTCTGTTTTCTATTTTTTGTGATTTTTTATACTTCTTATGTATTGAAAATAATGCCTATCTAACTTCCTAATGCAAGCTTCCACAGTTTCATTGGAATATTGACATCTAACACATGCCATACTAAACTCTTCCAAAAGATGAAGATAGGTTAAACCAGATGTTTAGTAAAATATGATCTTGGGTTCTTGCTATTTTTTGAAATGAATCATTTGGTCATAGAATTTTCACATTTACTATCTTTTACCCATTTAAATGTACATTCATCCCTATATACTTTTTGATGATCAAGCCTTTGGTAGTTGCTGTATTTGAAAAAATTTTAGACTAAAAGTTTATTAAGTGTCCTTGAAAATTTATTTGAAAAGAGTGAGAACTCGATTGTATATTTTCTCAAATGCTATAAGTGCTCTCTCTCTCTCTCTTTTCTTTATACAGAATACTTGCTAGATCTTTTACTTTATTTTTTTGAACTTTGAATGTTCCTGCTTCACATCTTCTTGAGTATCCTGACTATGAATCAGCATTGTTGTTATGAACCACCCTTGTTCTTTTCTCTCTCTCTCTCTTTTTCTCCTTGTTTGTCTCATGGCTTGATGTTTGTCTCATATTGCTAGCCCTTGAATGGTTAATATATATGTTTTTTCTTTTGCTGAATTTCAGCTTATAGGTATATTGGAGAGACAAATATGAATGTGTACAATAGCAGGTCCCACACTATTTTCTGCATGGTAATTTTTGTACTCCTCTTAGTCTTATTAGTTATATTATTCTATATATCCATTTACCTAATGTTTTAGCCGAATAGATAATTGAGAGTCGGGATAGAACTGAGGACGAGGATATTGGAAACTCCTATGATGTTGTCCGTGTGTCAGTGTTGGTATGTTCTTAGGGAAACTGTCATCTTTACACCATTCCTTCCTTTTGTATTGCATGGTTCATGAATTTACAGTTCTTTTCACATTCAACATTATTGTAAAGATAATTTCCCTTCTGCCTATTCTACACTTCTCTCTAAAGAGAAACTATTTTCATTAATTTTCTTCATTTTGGTATGTTTTGTCCTTCTTCTTGAATTTGGTGGACCTTGCTAGTTCTAAACATGTTGCAAAAACTGGTGCAGAAGGTGTTCGATTGAAAGAGGGTTCCCACATTAATAAAAACCTAATGACACTTGGAATTGTAATTAAAAAATTTAGTGAAGGTGCTGAAAGCCAAGGGTAGGTTCCAGAGTTGTTTCAGAACTTCTTGCTTTTTTAATAACTATCAACAAATTGTGGGCATGTATTTTTATTTTTTGGTAATTATCAATGTTTATTCTTTTAGTTTTTGACATTTGTTACAGGGGTCATGTTCCTTACCGAGATAGTAAGCTCACATGAATTATGCAATCTGCACTAGGTGGAAATGCGAATACAACTATAATCTGCAATATTATGCTTGAGCAGGTAGAACTCCAAACTATTGATAGGATGCTTGGTTTCTTGTTATTAATCGAATAGGTTCATGTTTGGAAACAATGCCCATGGGAGACTTTTCAAGATGAGTAATCCGAATAAATAATTTCTTGTTATTTCAATGATAGTTTATGGAATTGGCATGAAGTTGTGATATTAGTTTCACCTTTAGCATATAAATCATACATTCTTAAGTTTGATTCTCTTTGCTTTCTTGTAAGTGACTAAATGCAACATTTGAGGCAAAAGAACCTGAGTTTGAGCACTCAATTAGAAACTGCAAATTTTAGAGGAGGTAAATATATATGTAGAAATTTAAAATATTTACCTTCATTATTTGAGACAATGGGCCAAAAGGTGGAAAAAAATAAAAAGAGTGAATCCTGGAACATTTATTTCTTTTCTGATCTAAATTTCCTAAAGAATGAGTGGCTAACAAGTCCTCTAAGGATTCTAATGACCTTATTGCTTTATTGAATTGTATAGGCCTAATAAATTATTCAAAACATCTCATGTAAAGTTTGCATAACTATTTTGCATAATATTTTTAGTGTAATTATGATAGAAATGGACAAAACATAAATAACATATTGACATTGATGAAATATGCAAGTCATTAGGGAGTATCAGATTGATATGTCCTCAATTGATATGCAAATGAAGTCATCATTCATCAGCATTTATGCTATGTCCATAATTGATTTTTACATGTTTTGTTGGACTTATAATTCATAACCATTGATCTTACATCCACATATTTTTAATCGTGGTATTTTCCTTAACTAGAATACGACATTTCCTTACTCTGAAATTGCAAATGCATGAAATTTATACATGAGACAAATTATTACCACAATTTAATCCTACTAAACAATTATCCAAAATAGTTCTATAGATTTTAAATGAGATGTTTGGAATAGGCTACTTGGCATGTTTAATTCAATGAGGCAATAAGGTAATCGTAATCCTTGGATGATATATGGTCAATTAATTTAGGAAATTTAAAAATCCAGAGAAGAAAGGAAACCTTTTGGAGATTCACTGCATTCTTCTATTTCCATTTTTTGTCTGTTTCATAAATAATCAAAACCTTTAAGAAAATTGACAACAATAGCCTATTATTTTATTTTATTTATGTCTTTGTCAACCAAATGAGCAATTTGATTAAAGTTGACTAAGAATATTAATTTTTATTACATAATAGTTTAGATGAACTATTGGGAAAGCTATTGGGCATAATCAAAGAAACATCCAGTCTCCATCAACACCCTTTCAAAGGAGTGACTAGACACCTAGAAGCATATTTACAGGTGTGTTTTATTGGTTATAATCCTCGAATAGAAATATAATCCTCAAATATTGTTATTATCCATTTTTTGTGTGGGATTTTGCATGTTGATAGGGAATTTTAGAAGACTTGTATGTTATTTAATGATGTGTTTTATTGGTAATTATTTGTTGGGGGTATAAACAAAAAGTGTTCTTTTAAAAAAAATACATGTGTTTTGCTAATTTTAATAGAAATTTGGCAATATTGATTTAAATTTCTGCTTGAATTATGTATATATTCATTGACGATGTTTTGTTTGATAAATATCTATTGATTTTAGATGTAGGTAGCAAGGAAAGTATATTTAATGTATGGTATTTAATTTGATTGTTTAAATTCTCAATACTTCAGAGTTCATATCTAGAGTTACATGGAATTGCATATTGGATTGTCTATTTGGGTAGTTTCATATTTTTTGCAAAGTTCATAATTAATCTGGTTCTCGTCTCTCTAGATTTTACTGGCCTTTTTTGAGTTATTGAGAGTTGCTTTAGATCTCCTTGGGTTGTTGCATAGGTTTCAGTTTTAGGTTGTTTTTAGAACTATCAATTTAGCTCTGTTTTCAGCTATTAGAGTTGTATTTTGGTTACATTTTATATATGTGAATCTCATTGCTTTTAATTTATAGTAAAACTAATTTTTGTTCATCAATCTTGCAGCCCCTTTCATATATGCTGACTTTTTGAAGTGTAGATAGTTACACATGGTGGAATTATATTTTTTTGAGGTTCATATGTTGACTTTTTGAAGTGTATATATTTACACTTAAAGGACATATACTTTTTCTAAGGTTTGTTCTCAAAATATTTGTAGGTTTAATTAATTATTTATAGTAGATTTATATATTTTCTAGCATAATTATTTTTGTTTCCTTATACATTTTGTAGTTTTTGGTATGGACAAAACATTGAAGTACAAAATTGAATACGAAGATTCTAAAGAACATTAGATTTTTGGCTAGATAGAGAAGCATTATCTTATTTTGTTATAGATTATTTTTCTTTTGCAAAGGGATTGTATAAACAATGCATTGATTTTTTGGATGATAATTCTATATATGTATCAATTACAAATTTTCTATGAATGTATTATATTATTAGTTGTCTATGCTTTTGAGCAATCTTAATTTGCATGCTCTAGTTGTGATACTAAATTAAAAATACAGGGTAAAAAGAATGGCTTCTAATTAAAGTTTTATGGTCTTTAATCTATCATATGGTCCTATGATTATAACTTTTAAGGATGGCATTTCCTTTCCTTATTTATATTTCAACGACCGGATTTTAGTGTGGTACTTAAAAATTTACTGTCAATATTACATTTTTAAGGACTGGATTTCTGGTCCATATTTATTGTAATAACCAGGTGCCTTACATTATTAAGGACGGTAAAGTTAGTCCTTAATACTAACTAGGACCAGTTTTTATCCGATCCCTAATGGTTTTACACGATCGGATTTAAGACTGGTCCTTAAAAATTTACGGTCGTTATTATATTTTTGTGGACCATATATATGGTCCTTATTAACTCTAAAGAGCATGTGACTTACATTATTAAGGATGGGAAAATTGTTCCTTAATACTATTTAGGGACCGGTTTCTTACCCGGTCCTTAAAACTTTTAAGGACTGGTAAATTTATCTCATCCTTAATTATCATTAGCGGCGGAGCCTATAAGGACGGGATAGCGACCAGTTTTTTCCGTCCTTATTAAGTTTTAGGGACTAGATTGGCACTTTTAAGGACCGTATTTCCCATCCTTGAAAGCCTTTTTTCTTTTAATGTAATATAATAAAAATAATTTATAACTTTTCCCATACCTCATATACGAAATACACTTTCTTAATTTAATCTTAATCAAATATAATCCTATAAAAGCATATATTTTCAACTAGGGTCATATTAGGAGCCTCACAGAACAAGACATTGGTATCTTTTTATGAAATTTAGGTTTATGAATATAGTTTTTATCACAGCTAGAAGTACTCAATTTAGGTCTCTCAAATTCAATATATGGGCAAAAAAGTCTGGATAGGTTTAGTAATCATAGGGACATATTTTTGCGAAAAAGAAGACATATCCTAGATTTCGGTTCCTATGCCAATTTACCCATCATATTTTGGTATCGCCTAAATAAAGACTTCATTCAAACATCTCAAATCACTACAACAAGGCAACACCACAAATTTTCAATAAGTTCTTTTTTCTGATTAACCTTCTTCAAGCTCCTCCTTTCAGCTTTTCTTTCCCTTTACTGGAGATTTCTCTTATTCAAGAATGGATTCACATGCTGTTATAACATAAATGATTTATATAACTTTATAAATTGATTATCCAAAATCAAAGAAGAAGAGAAGAAGAAATTGTTACCCTAAAATGGTAACCCCTAAACTCTCTCTCCTCAAGCAAAAATCAAATTAGGATTTTAAGGTGTTCTTGAGAGCTTAATTAGAGAAATTCTGGCCTTTGAAATCTTTGAAGTGACTGGCACCCCTCTCCCCTTAATCCCCTTAATTTCTACTTTTCTCAAGAAAAAGTTATAGAAAGATAGGTGCCACGCTCCTATTGGCTCATTTTCTCACTTTTTTCAAAATTAAACTTAATTTCTTAAATTTATGTAGAGGATAGTTATGAGAAATGATGTTCGAGCCTTAAAATTAGAGGAATATAAGTTGGCATATACTTATATTCTTCTAAATTGTAAAGAGGTTAATTTATTCTTGAGGTATAGAATAATCATATATTTGATTGTGTTATGAGATTTACATGGGTGATATCTTAATTTTTCTTATTTTTTTGAATTCATTATAATGAAGCATATATTGCAAAAACTTACATAAAAGGCACCCTGATCTTACACTAAGTCAAATAGATGCAAATATTGATCACTATTTTGTTGACTAGTTTGAATTATATGTAAGCCCATCACAATATGCATGTATAATAAATAAATATCATTTAAAATGTTAGTGATGATAACTTAGGTGTGTTTCATTTTAAAATAGGTCCATTACAATGTATTCGACAATAAATACCTCCATAGTTTGTCATAAAGGCCATTACAGAGAATGAAGTGCTAATCGATGTTCTTTGTAAATGGATACAAATTTCATTCTTAAAGTCATGATTCTGGGAGACATTTAATGAACAATAGCATTTGTGTAAAAAGGTCCAACTTAGGTCATAATATTGGTGATGACTATAGACAGATTTAAGAGATCATAGAGATAAAGTACCCCTCATTACCAATAAAGTTTACAATATTAATCAAGTGTCAATGGTATAATCCCACTTTAGATGTTTGTGTTAAGTTTCACAACCAATATGGATCTGTTGATGTTAACCAACATCGTTGATTCAACAAATATAAACCATTTATCCTAGTAATGCAAGCAACTCAAGTGTATCACTAGATAACCTAATTTAAGAATGGATAGACTAAGCTTGTTAATAATGTTCTCAATTAAGCTAAGGGAGATCATTGAGACATTAGATGTTAAAGATGACACATTTACTGCATTTTCTAATCCATACCAAATTGAAGAAGTTGGTGTGTATGAGGTTAATATGGATATTTGTACTAAAGTGTATATAGACTTGCATGACCCTTTAGGAGATGTCACTGAAATTGAAACTGCTAATGTAGTTGTGTAAGAACTTGAAGTGGAAGATGAAGATAAAATAGAGCTTATAGATTATGATAGCAATAAAGATGACGAAGAGGAAATTCAATATTCATTAGATAGTGACTAATTGAGTGTAATTAGTTAAGCAATCATATAGTAACTTGTAAACCTTTTTTATTATATTTTCCATTTCACAATCTAATTTATGTTATAAATAATGCAATTATGAAAATACACATTATATTAAACATATACATGTATAGTTTAATGTTATATGGGTATAGGTTATGGTAAACGATGAGCAATTAGAGGTCAAGAACATCAAGGAGGTTGATTTGGAATGGATTCAATTACTCCACCTTATAGAGATACGCTAGATATCCTTAGAGACACTACAACAATAGCTGCACCACCCCCTCTTGTGATAGATCAATATACTGGATCAAATAACCCACCAAATCCCATTTCCATTATGCCAACACTAGACGCTCTAAATTTTAGTAATGCTACAACATCAACTACTATTCCGCACACTACCAACAGCATTACATCAACCACATGCAAAGAAAGTAATGGAAATAATAGTAAATTGTACATAACAATATACCAAAAGGGATTGTGAGTACATTCATCTTAACAAATTCTAATTAAGTTAAAAGAGCACGCATAACTTGATGTCTATTTTTATATAATACATTTTGCAGGTTGGAACCTTCTTCCCAATACTCTAGAATTATAACGATCAACTTTTATTAGTGCAGAGACATTAATGAAGTTAGTTAGAATGAGGTTTTAAGAGAAACCAAAGAGTTTTATTAGGGAGAATTCAAGGTGCATGCATATATTTTTTTTATCAAACTTAATGATAAGTTTTTATTAAAAATTATGCATTTAAGTTATATTGAATTAATGTATAATTATAATTCATAATAAATTGCTTCTAATATAATTGTAGAAAAAGTGCTATTGGTATGTTGAATTTAATAGTCTTATTAGGGTAGGTTAGGAGATAAAGGCCGCACAGAGGTATAAGGATTATGTTTACAATGTAAAGGTAGCCAATGAAAAGCCAAAAGACTTTCCAAAATTTAGGTGGATTAGGTGGAATCAAATTTTCAATCTCTTTACACTGATGAAATTTTCAAAGCAAAAGAAGCTCAATCGTTATGCAACATCTTACGACAAAGCTCCTAGATCATACATTGGTGGGACAATTTCTATTGGTGAACGTATCTCAGGATTGGTAAGTATATTAATTAAAATATGAATTTATACTTTAATATTATTGACAATGCCAATTTCCATAATGTTTGGTAATTGATATGGTGATTTGAGTATGCTAAAATTATCTGTATTAGGATGGAAATTCATTTTCAAATCATTTACTTAAAGTGCATCTCTATATATAGAGGATAGTTATGAGAACTGATGTTATGTATCCTTTTAAAAGCATGTCAAGATTATAAAAGTCAAAAATAAGTTACATGTTGAGTTTGGAGTAGACCTCACAAAATTAGAAGGTTATTAGGAAATTATAGCAAATTCTTTTGCCATTTTATGGATAATGAATGTTTACACTTGAAGTTTGATGTGTATATATTTTGAGTTTCCATGATTTAAGTTCAATGATTTTAAGTAACAGCTACTTGTTTGGCATTCTTTGTGTTTATGTCATGAGATATGTTTAGCAATGATGGTGGAAGTACTATTAAAAAAAGAGTATAAGAAAAAAAATAACATAAAAATATTATTCTAAAAGTTTTACTTCTGTTGCATATGATATAGGGGAAGGGGTATGGCTGGCCTCCTACAATTGCCAAGTCCTACATGCACACACATTATAAATCATGATGGAAAGACCTAAGTGGTAGATCATAGTAGAGAGGTGCATGTAAGTAACATGAAATTCGGTTGTTTTAGTTTTCACATTCGAATAGTCCACATTGTTCTTTAATGTTGCACGATGCAAAAAAAGGAGAAAAATATATGGACTTGGTTCATATATGCCTCCTATTGTTTATCCATTAGGTCCATTATGTGGTGCTGGTACAAATAGTGCCTCCCATTCGATTGGGACATGCTTGACAAAAGATGATGTTGAGCAGATTGACACAAGGACTATTCATTCATTGCTTCCTCACTTGGGGACTCTATAACCACTTGATCAACCTAATACTAATACTGTAACACCCACACATGATGATGATGTTTTCCCTTTAGGTGCACAAGGTCTTCATCCACATGAAGATCCTCCATATGGTAATCGCGATTCTACCTCAAATTGACACCACCACTACTTCATTTTTATTTAAACGTTATTGCTAATTTTATTTTGGATGATATTATTAATAGTATGGTTTATTGTTTCGGATGATACTTTGAGGAATGACAAACTTATTTATTATTTCAAGAAATTTTTAGTGATATATACTATATGTAATGATATTATGCTTTATATTATAATAAATTAGATTTTGATTTGCATTTATATACTTATGTATAGTCTTCATTCAATGTTGTGTAAATAATGAATTAATTCATTGTTCAATGATATATAAATAAATTCATATATAAATAAAAAAATTAATTTTTAACCTTTAGCGACTAAATTAGTGACTACAATTTTAGTTGCTAAATATGTAAATTAAAAAAATTATTAGTGACATAAGCAGCCAATTTATGGTTCATTGTATATTTTTAACGACGGAAATTTCTATAGCAATAGGAATAAATTTTATTAAGATAAAATTTAGCGACGTAAAACTCCGTCGCTAATAATTTTTTCTAATCTATGGGCGATCAATTTTAGGGGTTAATTAGTGATGAATTTTTTATAGCAACGATTTTTTCAGCACTATATAAAGCCACAATTTTGTGTTTTGGTCACTAATATGCTAGCGACATTTAGAAATGTGATGTTTAACCATTTCATCACTATAAAAAATTAGCGAGGGAATTTTGACTATTAGCAACTATTTTTTTCTATCCCTAATTCTTTTTTTTTTTGTAGCGAAAGGAATTATAGAAGTGATACCAAGTGATTCCTTTGGATAACCCACAAATAAGCATTTATAATACTTAGCTTCTAACATATTTGACATTGTCTTCTTAACAAAAGCAAGTTAACCCCATACTCTCATATGTAAGAGTATATGTTTCTTGTTATTCCACATCTTATATGGAGTAACATCAATCGATTTACATGGAACTTAGTTTCATGCATAAACAACTATTTCTAATACATTTCCCCAAAAGGATTTAGGCAAGTCTACAAGACTCATCATGGATCAAACCATATCTAATATTGTTTGATTTCTCCTTTAAGATAAACCATTATATTGTGGTGTATAAGGAGGAGTTCATTGAGATAATATTCCATTATCTCTATGATGACTTTGAAACTTTTGGCTCAATTATTTTCCAGCTCGATCTATTCTTAGTGTCTTCATACTTTTGACAAGTTGTTTCTCTACTTTATCTTTGAATTCTTTGAACTTTTCAAAGGCCTCATATTTGAACTTCATTACAAAAATATAACCATACCTAGAATAGTAATTTATGCAGGTATGCATGGATATTGAACAACATATATTTGAATGTATAAGTCCTAGTGTTTCAGTAGCTCATACACCTTTACGACCAAAGGGCACTATAGTCATTTTACCAAATAAACAAGTTTCGCACGTTTCAAATGACTCATAGTCAAAAGAACCTAAGTCACCAAATTTTTGTAGCATAGTCATACGATACTCGTTTATGTGAGCTAAACAATAATGCGATAAATAAGAAGTTTTTAAGTTATCTTTCTTAGCTCTCATAGTAATTATATTATGTATATATTTTTCAAGATCAAGAATAAATATCCCATTTAGAATAAAACCTAAACAATAGAATCAATTATTCTTAAAAATAGAACAAGCTTTGTTCCTATTAAAAGAAATATTAAAACCATGTTCCAAAATACAAGAAATAGATATAATGTTTCTAGCTAACACTAGATCATAATAACAATTATCTAGCTCAAAAATTAGCCCACTTGGCAAAGATAACTAGTAGATCCCAACTGCTTATATAACAACCGCCTGACCAATTGCTGACTGTAGATCCATCTCTTCTTTACTAATCCTTCTACTGCTCCTAAGGCCCTACAGATCATTACACCAGTGAGATCCACATCCAGTATCTAATGCCCAAAATTGCATAGAAGAAATAGAATATATATTTATTTCTATAACATAAATACATAGACTAAAAGCTTTGGCTTACTTTTTCTCTTAATTAGACTCTAAATAGCCCTTATAGTTTCACTACCAATGGCCTACCTTGCCATAGTGGAAGCACATCTTTTTGGAGTCCTTATCCTTTTTGGCAGCCACCTTCTTTGATATTCCACCATGAGCTTTGGTTGCCTTCTTCATTTGCTTTTTTGGATTTTTTTCCTTAAGAAGGAGCAAAAGAGACAACTATAACTAATTTTAGACCTTTCTTAAAAGATCCATCAGTAGTTTTGAGCATGTTAATAAGCTCAGGGATAGTAACCACGATCTTATTCATATTAAAGTTAAGCACAAAAGGTGTAAAACTAGGTGCCAATGAATACAAGATCGGCTTTATGTACAAATCATTATTTATAAAATAGCCCAGCCTACCAAGATGTTCAATATACCTATACATCTCAATTGCATAGGAAACAACAAAAGTACCCTCCACCATTTTGAAATTTAAAAGAGCTCGAGCAATCTTATATTGTTCAGTTTTAGCTTGAAAAGCATAAAGCTCCTCCAAATGCAATATGATGGTTCTTACATCCATCTTCTCATATTGCCTCTATAGCTTATGAGACATAGCACCTAGCATCACACATGTTGTTGCCTCACTATCCTACATATACTTTTGATAAATGCCCTTGATCTCATCACTACCATCATTAAATGAAAGTGGTGGTGGATCTTTATCCAAGATATAGTGGATCTTTTGGCTCTAAGAACAATTCTTACTTGCCTAATCCAGTCCAAATAATTTTTCCCCACCAACTAGATATCTAGAATTGAGCGAAGGCTAATATGTGTAGTGCTTATGATGAAGTAACCTAGATATGAAGAATTAAGCAAGTTAGAATATGTCTATGTATATGAATGCATTCATTAAAATATGTCCATGTATATCAATGCATTAATAAGGTCTTTTATTAATAAATTTTACTCCCACTATTTTATTACAAACTAATAACTCTCATTATTGATTTGAAAACCCTATGATTTCTTAGTAGGTCAATACCCAATCCTTAGTTAGCAATTTGACCCTAACTTTGCTCAACAAGTCAAACCCTAACTTGGAATGTAGGTATCACATACCAATAACACCTTTATGCAAGTATTAAATCATTAGGCCATCAACTTTTGATGTATGCAAATTTTGATATGCAAAGCCCAATCTTGCCTTTAGGTCCATTAGCCTTGATTTTGCTCAGCAAACCTTATGGGATAGTTAAGATGACCAATTAATATAATTTGAATATATTCGATATAATATAAGCTTAAGTATAATATGTGCTCAACAAACCAATACTATAACGAACTTTGGTTCTTCTTTTATTAACGAAAGGCTTTATGACTTAATATCAAGTGAGAGATTTATTGCTTTTAAGTCTTATCATTTATGGCTAGCATGAATTATATACATTAATCTAATTAATCATGCATATTTAACTCTTAAATACATGTGCTAGTTATGGACTTTCTACATTGGTTTCCTCGAGCTATGAAGGAAACTAAGACAAACCCTAGATAAAATGCATAAATTACAAAACCAAAAGAAAATAAGAATATTACGTAATCTTCTTTTCTCTTAGATCCACCCTTCAACCCATCTTGCTCTAATAATCTTGATCTTATTTTTTCCTAGTCTAATCATATATAATCTAATTACATAACCAAAGAGAATTTTACAAGATAATGGGCCAGACATAAAAGTCCTTATGGGCAAAAATAAATCTTGCATATGCTCAATAACATTGGCCATAAGTCCATAAATAACTCAACATGCCAAGACATACATCCTATCATGCATCTAATGCACAAGACATGCATTCTATTTAGTTTAATTGGTGTATGTTTTAACTCCTTCAATAATGGTTCTTTATATATGCCATATCTTAAGTTATTGAATCTATTAAATTAATTAAGTTAATCACATTATCTTAATTATAACCATATTAGGAAACCATTCCATTTTAGAAACTATTTTCAATTTTGAAACTTTTGATTACTTCAGAATCTAGTTTCTCGAAAATGCTACTAATTATTGATCTCATTAATAATTAATTGCCAAATTTAATTATTTACTCTCGTTAATTAATTAAATAGGTTTTAATTCCATTAATTAAATAATTTTAAATAAATTTCAAATAAAAAATTCAAATGGCCAAACATTAGGTCAAACCTAGTATCTTTTTATAGGTTTTTCGGCCTATTTAGCTAATCTTATGGGTCAAACATATTTTGAACCACTACCACCCTTAAAAATTTAATTAAACTTGTAAATAATCAATATTATTAAATCAAGTTAGCTAATTTGGTGCACCAACTCATTGCTAACATAAAACATAAAATTGGCATTTACCGTATTCGGATCGACTCACTAAATTTAGGCTAAAAGAATTAAATTCATTAGGAATCAGATTTAAAGAATTTAAATTATGAAAAAAAACCTTTTACAATCTGATATTAATGTGTGTTAGTTTATGTATTTGAAAAAAAAACAAATTAGGCCTAAAAACATACTAACCTCATTTTGCCTATCTAGAAAACCTTAGGTGGCCAAATTGTGCTAGTGAAATGCTTACTATTAATCTTTTATTTTAATTTTTGAAAAATAAAAGCTATAGTATAGTTTTTAAAATATATGAAATTAATTTTTATGGCAAAATTAAAATGACAAAAATCAATATGGGGCTTAAATTTTCTCTTAATGGTATAAAACCTTTAAGTCGCCTTTGGGCTTCTTTTTGAAGTTTTACTTGCATTTTCATGGCATATAACATAATATGAACCCATAAATTCAATAATATAGGATATATTACATACTTTTAACAATTAAAAATATTAACTTTATATGGCATATACAATCAAAAATAAAAAATAACACCGATAACATTAAAAGAAACAAACTAGAAAAAATATTTAATTATTTTGACATACCCCTAGCTCCGATACCATTGTTAGTTTACAATCAAAATACATCAAATTTAAAGGGTAAAATTTTATAAAAAAATACATGATCTAGTTAAAAGCATTGCATATCCGAGCTAAAGTTTAGAACTTTACTGTAGGTGTTTGCTGAATAATTGTTAAATCGTCGCACCGGGTAGTCATAAACAACTAGTGTCCTTTTTTGAAGGCACCTCTAAGGTATCAAAATGAGAAGAAATGTTTGAGGACCTTATCAAGGGGCTGAAATGGCTGAAATTTGCTTAGGGACTAATAAAGCCAATATGGATATAAGAGAAAGATGGAGTAAATTAGGGCTTTGTTGCTATAAGAGTTCTAATTTTTTCTGACACCCTAATTCAAACTTCGGGATGTATTTATACATCTCATGAGTCATATTATGGTTATGGGGCTTAAGTTACACTTACAGGCACAATAGTTGAGTACGCACATAAGGCATAAGTAAATAAGGCATGTGAATTTGAATGGGCTCCAAACACATATAAAATTTATGTAAGGCCTTATAAGATATTAGTGAAGTACCATATTACTTATTAGTTGCATCCAATACCAAATGGGCTCTAGAGAAAACATCTCCAGCTTATAAAAAGCTCTATGAGCATATTAGGCCTTCTAAGCCTTTTTTATGCATGAGACTTTTTCTCCTATTCTTAAACCCTAAATTTTCTCTTACAAACATATCAAATAAGTTTCCATGACATCATATGTTATGTTTATACATTGCTTTTAACTTCATATCTTAATTTTTTTTTATGTGTGTCACACTTTGGGTTCATTGTGCTTGTTATCCATATAATATGTAACTAAGAGTTCTAATTGAAATGTGACTATAAAAGTTCTATTTGATCTAGAACTCTAAGAGTTCTAATTTATTTAGGACTCTAAGAGTTCTAATTTATCTAGGACTTTAAGAGTTCTAATTTATCTAGGACTCTAAGAGTTCTAATCAAATTAGTACTTTAAGAATTATTATGGTGTAAATCTTATTACCCTAATCTCTAAGACTTAATATATAGTAAGTAAGGAGTCAAACACTGGGGAATTTTCAAGTGTTTTTATATTAGCTGAATAAGTACTAAGATTGATATGAAAATGTAATACAATAGAGTTGATTGAACTAATTTTCCTATGAATTACTTAAATTACAGAAATCTAAACTTAACTTTAAATAAACAAATACAATTCATTGATTTTTTTAGAATTATGAGAGTGAATTGATCAAGTAATATGTTTAGCAACATAACACAAAAGCATGAAAGTGATTGGAGAATATGGCCTTCAATCCTTATGATAAATTCTCATTGTCAATTAAGCATATTCCCATTTAGAGTCTACTAGCACTCTCATGTCATTGTGGAGATAAATGAAAACCATGAATACCTATGCCTATTTTCTAACCCCTCAAAGTGAAACCCTAGTCTCCAAGTAATTCCTAACCTTTAAGTAAATTCAATTGCATTTCCACCAAAATACCTCAAATCTCATTATGAACAAATTAATTAACAAGTTACATATGGTCATCAAGCATATATAACACATTTAAATACTCAATTAAATCTAAATCATTCATGCATTAATAAAGATCTTATATAAGATCATTTCATTTTTACAATATTAATTAACAACAATTAGCTTAGATATATTATATTCAAAGCAAGAAAATAAAAGGAAAAGGTGTAAACATTAAATAGAATAACTAAACAGAAAAGAAAAAAAATTATTGATGACTCCTCAATGCTTTTTAAGAAAAGTACTTGATCATTGAATGACCTCTTAGAATCTTTCTTCTTCCTTGAACTATACTTTCTGTTTATAATCCTTTTTGAATTGTATAGTTAGTTATTATGTAGTTTCCTCATGCCAAAAATAAGGTCAACTGCATGTATTAGGCTTTAAAGTGTCCCAATTGGTGCCCCTTTGAAAAGGTAGATGAAAGGTTGTGTTTGTTGGCTTGGGTGACAACTCAGCACGCTAGTGTTGATTCAGTAAGATGGGAACGAGTTGGTATAGTCATACTTAGGTCATGACTCGACACAATAGGGCATGGTGAGAACTTGTAACGAGTCAACACCGAGTGGACTGAGTTGGCATACCGATATATCTTCCTTTTTGTTCTTCAAAATTCATCCTTTTGAGTTAAAACTCCCAATTGCACTCTAGAGAACTCAATCAAACATAAATATCCTACAAATACTAAAAAAAAAGAAACACAATAAAGGAACTATAACATAACAAAATTTAACAAACATATACATAAAACTTAAGAAAAAGAAACATAATTAGCCTAAATAACTATGTTATATTGCATGGTATCAAATTCCCCTACACTTAAATCATGCTTTCCCTTAAGCAAGAATTCCAAAGTCCAAGTGAAAGAATTCACAAAATACTTATCTTCTCCAGAATAGATATAGCTTTCCCTAAGAATCATCTAGAATATGGATGAGTACTCGAGAAAAATGTAGTCAACAACTAATTTTCAATGCTCAACAGTGATAGAGGAGACAAGTTGCATAACATATACAATAAATTTAGCCTACTATGTAATGTTATCAAATTCAAAATAAAAAAAATAAAGTCAAGATCCTAACCAAGCTATTTAATTAAAATGAACATTATTTAAGCTTAGGAATTCTAATAACAAACATAGCCATTGAGAAAAGATTTAAACACGTGCATTAAATCACAATTCTCATAGCATTTTTAGACACTTTACACTTTTTTTTCTAAGTTTCTCTTCAATTTGGTGGGTGCATTTTATGCTCCATCCTATGCATTTCACTTTATCTAGTTTAATGGTTACATTTTATCCTCCATCTAATTAGAAATTTTCTTACTAGTATCACATTTTCTCTTTTTTCTTTTCTTTTTGTTTTTGTTCTTTTTCTTTAAAATTTTTGTGTCCTCATTTATTATTGAAAAGTGAGTTACACATATTATGGCTATACTTTCCTAAGGCTACCAAAGTCCTTAGAACTAAACTTGAATGAATGACACCTTAGCCTTAAGTATAGTTAGAAAAGTGACTAAACATTCTACAAAGTTTAAGGTTGAATCCAGACTAGTCGTCTAGACTGGTCATAGAAATAGAGTTTACAAAAATGGGCATAAATTTTTGTAGAGTTGTTAAAATGCTAGAAAATAAAATTCTGGTAATACTAGTGACATGAGAGTATAACTTTGATGAAAAAATGATGGTCTAAATCCCTCTTAATTTTACGTTATGAATTTTTCTAAGTGATAGCAATCACTATTTTGGTTCTATGGACAGCCAATAGTGTTTTTCAAATATCTCGAGCTATAGGTAAGATATTAAGGTGAATTTTGATGCTCTGGAAACTAGACAGATAGGGGAATAAGATTGTAGAAGATCATTTAGTATGGCTCGCAAATTGAGTCTAGAATGCTGCCCTGTGCAGATTTTTGCTATACTTTATCTTATGACTTTTATTTAATTGAGTTAAATAGGTGTTTATGTGATTGCAAAATGAAATGGATAGGCCATGTAATATGACTATCAATTAAGGATCATATGTATACATATACATTCATATGTGTACATAGGTAAAGATTAGTGATGTAAATATCTAACATATATATGTAATTAGATTTGTACATCAGTGTCATATGGAAACTTTATGTATACATATGTAATCCTATGATGAGAAAGTGCATATTTTGACATGTACCTATGTTATGAAATAGGGAATATAATAGTATGACCATGTCATATGTATATGCCTATATGGAAACATGCTGATATATGTATAGCATATGATTTGAATAGTGATAAAGTTATACATATTGATAAACATGCTTATAAGAATAAACTTACTATATGCAAATGTACCTACAGGTATGTACATTTGTGATTATGTATATGAGTGTATGAGTATGTAATTGCCCTATGAAATAGAAAATGTTTAACATGACTATGAACATGTGAGATGTTTGATGAGAACATGGTCAAGTATATGATGGGATGATTATATGCCATGCTTATATGTCGTGATGTAAATTTTATAATCACACAGATTGGATGAGCTAGATGTATAACTTGTTATATGAAATGTACATATATATGTCTATGCACTAGAGAACTTATAGTTTTACAAGACTATGTACATGTGCAAATGGTATACTATGAATACAGTCTTGATGTGTGAATTGAACATGAATAAAGTATTGCCTGCAATAGAGTTCAGATGTGGATAGATAGGCACCTGTAGGGAAAATTGCAACTGCCATAGTTCGGCCTAATTGGGTCTAATGTATGTTTGATTCCGTTTGGATCATGAATAGCCCCGTTTGGGTTGTTAGGCGACCCCATTTGGGTCTGCTTGACCGGTCTAAAGTATAATTTGGCCCTGTTTGGGTCTATAGATCCGATATCTTCGGATATTCCCCATTTTGATATCGAAGTTTATCGACAGTTCCCGTTATCCACTGATGAAACTAAGGCAGGCTAAACTTTATTTATAGTAATGATCATAATCAATTAGTTAAAGTTTATCTTACTAAAAATCGTTATTATGGATCATATTGTTGGTTTGTCCATAGAAATTGTGCTTCAATTGAATATGTTCACATAGGAAATGGCCATCTATATGAATTATGAAAATGAGAATATTTGTTACTCTCTTTGGTGTAATGTTTATATACATGATGATATGCTTTAAGCTTTAAAGTATTCGTTATTAATTATAGGTTATGCTGTATATATATATATATATATATATATATATATTGTATGTGTATTTTTATTCATGACCGTTGTGAGTGGTCATCCATCTTTAGATATTCCCCACTAAGCTTTATAGCTTAGCACGATTTATGTATTCGTGTAGGTTCAATTATCAAGACTTTTGCTGAGGGACGATATCTGCATCAGGAAGGGCTAACTATCGACTGTTAAATCTTGATGTAGGATGTTTTTGTATTACTATTATCATACGTTTTGTATTACGACAAGTTATCTTATAAAAATGTATCTAACATATGTTAAGTGTTGTAACTCACTAGTAGTAAAACTAAGAAAGAGTATGTGTGCATGTGATACATAAAGTAGTTTTATATAGTACAATATGCATGATACTAAGTATGAAATGAAAAAATAAGAATAGACTTGTAGCACACACATAGCTATACGAAACAGTATGACAAGATTAATGGTAATATGATGGTTAAGCAAACATTTTGTATAAGCAGGATTTATATGATTTAATTTATGAGAATAATAGGGTAACTTTATAGGGGGTGCTACAGGATCGGTTAAATCAGACCTTAATGGTATTGGCTAACAACACAAGCGAGGCTATATATGATCCAAATGGAATCATGTCTGTAAAAGACCTAAATGGTTCACTGTACTGTAAGCAGCTACAATTCCCTATAGGCGCTTATCAATCCATTATTGAACTCTATATGCATGTAATACTTTAATTGATTCTCTTTTCATATAACATATTCAAACTTATATCACACAATTGAAATGTGTTTATAGTCATATTACAATTGACTCATCACTATGGCATATTTCATATACATCAATCATATGGCTTTTCATGTTCCTTTAACTTACATTTAATAGCTATCTAATGTGTGAATAACATGCCTTTTCAATCAAGTAGTAGAACATACATGTTTGGTTGCTCATCATAACACATGCCTCACATATGAAACTCTTTAACATGTCATAACATTCGATTGCATTATATCATATAATTCAATGAATTCTTTAGTCATACTTTAACTATACATATATCAATACTATTCTCATATGGATTCTTGGCATGATATAGTGATGTTCATTATTTGTAGAGGTGCTAAGATGGTTTAGCAAGTTCTCTCATACAAAAGCAAGCCAATAAAAATGGGTACATATTACATAGGCAAGTCACGAACACGACCGAGGCAAAAATAAAAGTCCATATATGGTGCATTATCGAGAGCACGACAAATGCGAATTATACAATTCCAATATCTTTTCATTAGCAACAGCTCTTGTAATGATTCGTTTTATGCCTAAATACCTTGCTTAAGCTTTACACCATTTTATTCCCAGTTTAATGCATTATTAATCCATTGCACTTCCAATTAATACCTTCAATTTAGATTCCATAATTTTACATCAAAACATAATATGAAACATGTGTATACCACGAATGGTTAAGGATCTTTTCATGCTATGTCCCTTTTTAGAAGTATAATTATACAACAATGTTAAGCTATTAGGGAATAATCCCTCTATGAAATCTAAGTACTTTCATCATTTTTGACATGCATTAACATTTCTAGATTCTAGTCAAATACTTCAATTTGTATGCAGTTGAAAGAACATAAAAACCACACAAGTCCCATACCTTAGCCGAAACTACTACAAAAACCTACTCCTTCAAGACTTCTTTGCTCTTATTTCTCTTACCTCTATCTTCTTCTACAAACATGTCACATATACTTGTCTTAAAATCCAGAATTTCCTCTCAATCAAAGTATACAAACCCTACCATTTAGATGAAGAAAGAGAAGAAGCAGAAAATGCTCATATTCTCCTTAGCTTAGCAATTTAGTTCAAAAATTCTCTATAACATCATCACATGCATTCGAATTCCATAAAGATTAAGAGTGGGAAGGTTATGATCTTATGAAAGAAGAAAACGAAGAAGAAAGAAGAAGGAAGAGAGAGAAGATTCTGGCTAAGATGAACTCCACCATACAAAGAGTTTCTCTCTGCCACTAACCATCTTTTCTATATATATATGGGTGGCGAACTTCCATTCACTCCCTTCTTTAAATACATGTAACAAATTTACCTTTTAATTTGGAGTCTTTTTTAATTCAAACCCCACTTCTAACTTTCTTATAACATTTTACCCATAATTAAATCTATTCATGAATTAACCCCTCAATTAATCTTATATTATAAATTCCCACATCTGTAATATGAAAAATCACTTTCTCACCCCTATAATGACCTTATTAGAATAAATGAACATTTAAATTGCATATACATCTTCTAAATTTTCATATTTTCTGCTAACGCCATATTTTGGGTATTACAATTCTCTCCCCCTTAAGGAATTTCTGCCCCGAAATTCTTACCTATTTTAAATAGTTGGGGGTACTGCTCCCTCATTGCTATCTCTGGTTTCCAAGTTACATCTTCCATTCCATGATGTTTCAAAAAAACTTTAATAAAAGGAATCTGCTTGTTCCTCAACTATCTAATTTCTCTAGACAAAATCTTCTTAGGTTCCTCATCAATTGAAAAATCTATCTGGACTTGAATGTCATGTAATTTGGCTAATTCCAAAAGAAAAGCCAACCAATATGCCACTGGACCAACTCTTTGCAATATTTTATAAGGAAGAATAAACCTCGAACTTAATTTACCCTTTTTCCCAAATCTCTGAACTTTTCTCCAAGGGGATACTTTGAGAAATACTTTCTCTCCCACTTGATACTTAATGTCTTTTCTCTTTAAATCAGCATAGGATTTCTATCTATTACTAGCAGCCTTTAATCTTTGCTTAATCACTTGTACTTTTTCCTCCGTATCTATAATAATGTCAGGCCTAATTACCTTACGTTCAGTTATTTTTGTCCAACAAACTGGAGTTCTACATTTTCTACCACACAAAGCCTCATATGGTGCCATGCCAATGCTGCTTTGATGATTGTTATTGTAGGAAAACTCCATTAGCATAAGATATCTATCCCAACTTCCTAAAAAATCCAAAACATAACTTCTCAACATGTCTTCTAAAATTTGGATAACCCTTTCAGATTTTTCATCTACTTAAGGATGGAAAGCAGTACTGAAATGAAGCTGTGATCCTAATGCTTGTTGTAAACTTTGCGAAAAATTAGATGTGAACCTCGGATCTCAATCCGAAATTATAAACATTGGTATACCATGCAACCAGAAAATCTCATCAATATAAAGTTTTGCCAGCTTGTCCATAGGATAATCTATAGAAATTGGTAAGAAGTGAGTTGTTTTAGTTAATTTATCCACTATTACCCAAACAACATCATGTTTCTTTTGTGTCAAAGGCAATCCCGACACGAAATCCATGGTAATATCTTCTCATTTCCATTGTGAAATTGGGATGGGGTTCAATAACCCTAAAGGAAAATAATGTTTTGCTTTAACTTGCTAGAAAATCAAACACTTGGACACATAATCCACTACATCTTTCTTCATACCAGGCCACCAATAAAATTGCTTCAAATCTTGATACAACTTATTCCCACTAGGATGCATAGTGAATACTATATTGTGAGCCTGATGTAACAAAGTTCTTTTTAGTTCCCTATCATCTAGTACACATAATCTATTTTTGAAGTACACATTTCCATCTTCTTTTACTATATTATGTTTGGCTCCCCTCATGAGAAGATTGAATAATTTGTTGTAACTTTCTATCATTTTTTTTGTGCATCTATCACTGTCGGTCTCAAATAGGGTATAACTCTCAAATGAGCTATCAAATCACCAACTGATTAAAATTTCCAAATATTCTACTGTAAAATCATCACTACTATTGTCTTTTGACTTAAGGCATTGGCTACAACGTTAGCCTTACCCGGATTGTAACCACTAAACAATCATAATCTTTAAACAGTTTTAACCATCTTTGCTATCTCAAATTAAGTTCTTCCTGAGTAAACAAGTATTTGAGACTCATATGATCTGTATGAATTCTACATCTTTCCCATACAAATAATGCCTATAAATCTTTAAAGCAAACACTACCGCTGCCAACTCAAAATCATGTGTTAGGTAATTTTTTTCATGTGGCTTTAATTGCCTAGACGCATACGCCACCACTTTGCCATCTTGCATCAATACACAACCTGGCCTAACTCTAGAGGAATCACTATACATAGCATACTCCTTCCCCGAAACTGGCCATGTCAAAACTGGAGCTTCAGTTAACAACTTTTACAATTGATCAAAGATTGCCTGGCAATAATCAATCCACTCAAATTTAATTTCTTTTCTCAAAAGCTTGATGAGTGGAGAAGCAATAACCGAAAACCCTTTTACAAAATGACGGTAGTAACCGACCAAACCTACGAAACTTTTTTACTTCTTTTACATTATATGATGGCTTCCAATTCACAATAGCTTCTATTTTAACTAGATCCACTCTGATGCCTTTAGAAGACACTATATGCCCAAGGAATGAAATTTCCTTTAGCCAAAATTTACATTTTCTCAACTTAGCAAACAACTGATTTTCCTTCAAGGTCTATAACATAATTTTCAAGTGTTTAGCATGTTCTGCCTCATTCTTGGAATAAACTAGTATGTCATATATGAACTCAACCATAAACTAATCCAAGTAGGGTCCAAACACCCTATTCATAAGATCCAAAAATGCAACTGATGCATTTGTTAACCCGAATCGCATTACTAGGAATTCATAATGCCCCTAACAAGTTTTAAATGTAGTTTTTAAAACATATTCTTCTTTGACTCGGAGTTGGTAATAACCCGATCGCAAGTCAATCTTTGAAAACACTCCCGCACCATTTAATTGATTAAATAAATCTTTAATTATGGGTAAAGGGTACTTGTTCTTCACTGATACTTTATTTAACTATCTATAGTTTATGCACATTCTCATAGATCCATCTTTCTTCTTTACAAATAAAATTGGTGCACCCTAAGGCAATACACTAGGCCAAATAAAAGCCTTTATCAAGCAATTCCTATAACTGAGCTTTCAATTCTAATAGAGCCATCCTGTACGGTGCTTTAGATATAGGAGATGTACCAGGTGTTATTTCTATTAATTACTCTACTTCTCTTACAAGAGGGAGACTAGGTAGATCTTCAGGAAACACATCAGGAAATTCGTTCACTACTAGGATTTCTTGAAGCTTTACCTTTTCTCTTCATGAATCAAGTACCAGGGCTAAGAAAGCCTCACACCATTTTCTCAAAAATCTTCTTACTTGCATAACAGATATTACATTGGCCATTGATTCAGATGGAATGCCCCGTACTCCCACTTTATCACCATCAGCATCTTTAAGAGTTACAATCTTAATTCCATAGTTAACTATGGCATAATGTTTAGACAACCAGTCTATACCCAAAATAATATCAAACTCCCAAAAAGGTAATTTAATAAGATTAGCACAAAATTGTTTCCCTTGAATTGCAATAGGATACTCTTTATATACTTTATTAACGACTATATTATGACCTAATAGTTTTGTAACACGAATGTCAAATTCAAGTTCATGTAAAGTTGGCATTTTTTTTATAGATATCCCCAATGCATATAGAAGAATGATTAAAATTAGGATCAATAAGTGCATGTATAACCGAATCAAATAGAAAGAAAATACCAGCTATAACCTCTAGAGCATTTTAAGCTTTCATAAGGCAAGGCATAAGCTGCACTTGCATAAGTTGGTGTTGTAGGTCTATCAAATATTTTAGGCACATTTCTAGATTGGGACTCAAGATGATTCGATCCCCCATGTCCCCTACCTCTACCTCTTCCAAAAGAAGTGCATTAGAAGCTCTCTTACTACCTTGCTATACTGAGCCTTGCTTTCGTTTTAAAGGATAATTGGCCACATAATGATTGATGTCACCACAATTGAAGCATGCACCAGATAATTTCCTACAGGTACCCCAATGATATCTAGAACAATGCAAACATTCTTGTGGTTGTCCTTTACTCTGCTTCCTAGAGGCTTCTCTATCAAACTTAGTCATTGTAAGGACCCTAAATAGGCCCTAGTAGAATTCAAAGACAATTATACAATATTAAAGTCTAATTAAGCATTATTGGATGAATTATTAGTAGTTATGATCTAATGAATTCATGGTCTTATGTGATAGAGTATATGATAGTCAATTGATATTATAATGTATAATGTGTATAATTGGAGCAAAAATATAGTTAAGATATTATTTAGGGCATAAATATTATTAAGTTATAATTAATTATGTGATAAATGTTTGAATTATATGGTATCAATTTTTTAAGGGCATAATTAAATTATTATTGCTGGTTAAATAATATTTAAGGGTGTAATTGTAAAATATTAGTTTAGGAGTTAATTTAAAAATTTGACATCTTAAGGGTCAAATGTGAATAAAAGAGAGATTTAAGAGGTTGATTTAAGAGAAAGAATAATTGGATAGGCCAATTTATAACATGCAAGAAGATGGGAGGCAAAGGTGTAACATGCTAGAAATTGATAGAAGTTAGTGGAACATGCAAAATTTTGAGGGACCAAGAAAGAAATTTACCTTGCCACTATATATATATTATAATTCACAAGAAAGAGAGAGAAGTGGAGGGGGGACAACATTCTAAAGAGAGTTACAGAAATTTATTCTTTTTCTCATCTCTTATATTCTATAGTTATTCTTTCTCTATGAAAAATCTTTGAAGAGAAATTCATGCATGTTTAATTAATTAAGAGAAGTTAGTATGTATCGTTAAGGTAAGCTTATTAATTAGTAACTCTTATTATTCTTCATCTTCTTGTTTTGGTTGATATTAGATTGAGTTAAATGCTGGAAGTTTGTGTTAATCGATGAAATTGTTGTGAAAGGAAAAGAAGGAGAAAATTAGGATCTTGAAAGAAGAAGATAGTGATAGAAAAAGGAGAATTTTGAAGAAGATTTGAGTTGCATGTCCAGGTTTTGGAACTATTATTTCTTGCATGCATTAATACTTATGTTTATTATGGATTTTATAAATATATTAACTTGAATTAAGATATTAGGCATTAATGTGAAAGTGCTATCCAGAAAATTAGATTGACCACCAATGACTATTTTCATCACAAGTTTTTGAACTCTGTATTTGATTATTCTAGTTGGGATATAACCCCCCCCGATCTCCCCCCCTCTGTGCCTACAAATGTTATTGAAATAACAATAATGAAATGTTGCCTCTAAGGTCCTCAAAAATGCCGAAAATAGTAGCCCTTTGCATTTGGCAGGTCATTAGAGTAGTAGGTGTTTCTTATGTTATAACTCCTGAGATATACATCAAAATGACTTGAAATTTTTATAGTATATAGCTAAGATCTTATGTATCAATTGTTAAGAAGAAAAGTTTCCTGAAATATGTCGTTTTCCATGTGAAAAATGTTATGCAAAAATTGGACAGTGAGCAATATGTTTAGCATGAAGGAACAATTGCAAATACATTGTTAATCACTTAAGGACTCAATTAACAAGTTCTCAATCAACAAACTGTTAAAGAGTATGCCCTAGAGCCCATGTAATAGGGATGTTTTTCATATGTATGAAATTTATATTCTTAATAAAAGGCATCATTCATTTATTAATGCTGTATTTGAATACATGAGTTTGTAAATCTTAAATTAATAAATGAAGTCCTAGATATTATAACCACAGTGCAAAGGCAATTATAAAGGTGTTCATGATGTGAGATGTCTATTTCATGCAAATATGTTAATATCATGACCTACTTGAAGATAGTTGAGTGATTGACAAAGGATTCACCATCCCAGATTTAACAAGGGAAGTTATCTCACATGATTCTATAATTACCTTGTTCAGTGAATCTCTAGCCAGAGTAATATGCCGAGATGAATGGAGATCCATGAAGGGCATTTTAGGAACAATGGTTAAATTAATAGAACATACATAATTAGATTTATATGAGTTGACAGAAATCCATACTCAGAATCTAATTGAGATAAGAGTTGTGAACGGAGTAATTGCACGGTAACGGTTTTCTATGGAAGGGTACAGTCAAACCACATGACTTTCCTGACATTTAGGTAGTCATGATGCCTAGCTAGAGGCCAATCATGACTTGTATAATGATGTATCAAAATATCAATAGAGATTGATAAAATGATTTAAAGGAGTTTAAATCATGTGAGTTTTGAATAAAATTCACAATTACATATTATACTGCCAACATGGACAGGAACCCAATAGGTCACACACATATAGAGAAAAGGGTAAAATGGTAAAATGACAAGGATAATAATATTTGATATTATTATAAAGGTAGAGAGGAGAATATGATAATAATTAATTAAAGAGTTTAATTAATTATGATCAAATAAAATTGTCCGCGGAACTTTTGAGAAATGTTCTGTAAAATTGGACCTAATTGAAATAATGTATTTTATGATTAATTATTATTATTTTATAAGTATTATAAGACTACTATAAGTGTTATAGGACTGATATAATAATTAATAGGACCATTGGGTAAATTATAAAGGGCCAAAGGAATGAAGAAGTTGGAGGAAGCCCTCCAAAAG